>JAKTQM010000829.1:0-12032 GCA_030558825.1 Blastobotrys niveus
ATAGCCGGATAGAATTGAGCACCAAGGTGATTCAGGAGCAAGAAGCGCAGTTGAAGGCGGAACTAGATAAGACGGCTGAAAACAAAGATCAAGTTGGGCAGCTCAGTGAAGAAGTCAAGATCCGATCCAAAGAGTTTGAACAGTTGAACAAACAGGCTGCTGATGTCTCGAAACGACTGTCCAAGTTGGAAGTTGAAAAGGTGCAGATTGAAGAGAAGAAGAAACATATAGATACCAAACGGAAAAAACTTGATAAGACGATCCAGCAGGCGACGCATCTCAAGACAGAATCTCAATCTTGGCTTGAAAATTATCAAACCGAAACCGAAAACCTCAACCAGCAGCTCGAGACGTTAACACAGTCGTTGAAACAAGAATCAGCAGCGTTGGAATCTATCCAAGATGAACTCAAGGACAAGACCCAGGGATTCACTGACGAGATCGATAAGATTCAACAGGAGCTTGAACCGTGGCGAGCCAAGATCAGCGCCAAGGAAAGTGAAGTGGCAGTTGCACAGTCTCAAGTGGATATGCTACGTGAACGCGCTGATGCGGCTGGTGACGCGGTCAACAAGGCAAAGAATAAAGTTGAATCAATTAAAGTTCGGGGTCGTGAAAAGAGTAAAGAGATTCAAGAATTGGAAAGTCAATTAGAGTATACCAATGAGCAAATTGAATTGGGTCAAGGTGAAGTCGAGCAAGCTACTGTAGGGTTTGAACGCATGAAGCAAAAGTTGTCGGCTATGCGACAAAAGCTGGCCACTGCCAAGGAATCACAGAGGTCTGTTCAATCTCAGAATAAAGTGTTGAATAGCCTAAACAAGTTGAGCCAGAGTGGGAGGATCCAGGGGTTCCATGGCCGATTGGGTGCTCTTGGTACAATTGATCAAAAGTATGATGTAGCAATTAGCACTGCATGTCCGGCATTGGATAATTTGGTGGTTGATACCGTCGAGACGGGCCAGCAATGTGTGGAGTATTTGAGAAAGAATAATCTTGGGCGAGCCAAGTTTATCTTGCTGGATCGTTTGCCACGTCGAGACATGTCGCCTATCCAGACTCCTGAGAATGTTCCTCGATTAGTTGATTTGATCACACCAAAGGACAAAAAGTTCATGCCAGCGTTTTATAGTGTGTTGCATGATACGGTTGTAGCTAAAGATGCAGATCAAGCGCGACGAATCGCATACGGCAAGAAACGATGGCGAGTAGTGACACTAGGCGGCATGTTGGTAGATATTGCTGGGACCATGTCTGGTGGTGGTTCAAGCGTAAAGTCTGGTGCCATGAAAGATAAACTTGAGCAAGAAGTGGATGAAGGAACGGTCAAGGAGATGGAGGAGTACTTGACAAGGTATGAGGAGAAGGTGGCTACTGCGACACAAGAGTACGAGACGATGGAACAAGCGCTGAAGGGATTCCAGGATAAAAAGCCGCAGCTAGAGTTGGATATTGGTAAGGCACAGATGGAATTGCAGAGTCTAGAGCAGGATCTGGCCGATGCCAAGAAGGAATTGCAGCAGTTGGTGAAAGATCAGCAAAGTGATGATAGTAGTAATCATGCCAATGCGGTACTTCGAGAGTTGGAGGAGGCTCAAAAGTTGGTTGCCAAGCGCGAACATGAGTTGAAAGAGTTGAAAACGCAGACGGCGGATATGGATGCGCGAATTGCCGAGTTGCAGGAGAAGATCATGGAGGCTGGCGGGGTTCGACTCCGGATGCAAAAGAGTAAAGTCGATAGTATTCGAGAACAGATGGATTTGTGTAATACGAGGCTATCCAAGGGGGTGATGGAAAGAACCAAGGCGGAGAATGAGGTGAAAAAGCAGGCCAAGGCGATTGCTAATGCTGAGCAGCAGATAGCTGATAGTGGTGAAGAGAGTGAGCAATGGACGGCCAAGTTGAAGGAGATGAATGAGCGGATTGCCAAGATGGAGAAGGATGTGAGTGAGTTGAATGATACGGTAGCTGATAAAGAAGATGCGTTGGGGCAAATGAAGGAGGAATTGGAGGAGAAGCAACGACAGATTGATTCGGTGAGGTCCAAGGAATTAGAGATTAGGAATACTATCGAGCAACATCAAAAGTCGTATAAAGAGGATGAAGCAAAGAAGCGTGGGTATGAGAGTGAGTTGCGAAAGTTGAAGTTGCATGAGTTGGGTGATTTGAAGCGACTAAGAGTCGATAAGAAGACTGAAGAAGAAGAGGATGATGACGACGAAGAGGTGGATGAAGATGGTGAAGAAGGAGTTCAAGCGAAGAAGAAGACGTCGTCGAATGAAGAAGAAGAGGAGCAGGAGGATGAAGATGAAGGGAAGATGGACACTGATACGGAGGATGGACGAGGAGGACCACAAACTGAGCAACAGCAAGAGGAGGCACAATTGTTTGAATACAGCAGCGATGAGTTGAAAGCACTCAACAAGAAACAGCTAGAAAAGGAAATTGGGCAACTACAGGAGCAATGCGAACACGCTAATGTCGACATGAAGGTACTAAGAGATTATCGTCGACGTTTAGAAGAGTACCAAGAACGACGCGCTGTGCTCAACAACGCGGTATCGGAACGCGACCGGGTCAAGAAACAATGCGACGATCTAAAGCAGAAACGACTCGATGAATTCATGGCCGGGTTCAATGCTATTTCACTCAAATTGAAGGAAATGTACCAGATGATTACAATGGGTGGTAATGCCGAGCTAGAATTGGTGGATTCTCTTGATCCGTTTAGTGAAGGTATCATTTTCAGTGTCATGCCACCAAAGAAATCATGGCGAAACATTTCCAACTTGTCTGGTGGGGAAAAGACCTTGAGTTCATTGGCACTGGTATTCGCACTGCATCATTATAAACCTACGCCATTGTATGTGATGGACGAGATTGATGCGGCGCTTGATTTCCGGAACGTGTCGATCGTGGCAACGTATATTAACGAGCGGACCAAGAATGGGCAATTTATTGTTATTTCGCTGCGTAATAATATGTTCGAGCTGGCTCGGCAGTTGGTTGGTATTTACAAGGTCAATAACATGACCAAGAGTATTGCCTTGGAGAACAAGCCGTTGAATGTGTAGTAGCCTATTATAGAGATCTAGAACTGTATCAAAACATTGGGACTGTGAATAATTTAATGATTTTTTTTTTGGCGCTGGAATTTTTTTTTCTCTCCACACACACCACACACAAATGATCCGACGAAACCTGGTACGCAATTCATCATCAACAATTCGTCGAGCATTGTTCTCCACGACTCAATGCGTTCGAAACAGTGACAAACAGACCCATTTCGGGTTCCAAACCGTCCCACAAGACCAAAAAGAGCACCTTGTCAAGAGCGTGTTCAACAACGTGGCCGCCAACTACGACTACATGAACGATGCAATGAGTATGGGTGTTCATCGACTATGGAAGGATCATTTCGTCAGCAAATTGGATCCTGGTCGACGTCCAGGTAGTAACAGTGGGGCATTGTCATTTTTGGACGTGGCCGGCGGTACCGGTGACATTGCGTTCCGAATCATGGACCATGCGTTGAACAAACATGGTGACCGGGAAAGTGTCATGAATGTAGTGGACATCAATGCTGAAATGCTCAAGGAAGGGGAACGACGAGCACAGACACAAACAACGTACCGTGGGGTTGATATGGATCGAATCAGTTTCAAGGTACAAAACGCCGAGACTTTGGAAGATATTGCCGATGAAAGTCAGGATATGTATACGGTAGCATTTGGGATCCGGAATTTCACTAATGTGCAAAAGGCATTGGATACAGCGTACCGGGTGTTAAAGCCAGGTGGGGTGTTTGCATGTTTGGAGTTTAGCGCCGTGGAGAATTCGGTGTTGGCAGAAGTGTATGATGCATATTCGTTTAATGTGATTCCATTGTTGGGGCAAGTGTTGGTGGGGGATCGTGATAGTTATCAGTATTTGGTAGAGTCGATTCGAAAGTTCCCACCACAAAAGGAGTTTGCCGGGATGATTGAGAAGGCTGGGTTTACGGTGGTTGGTGATGGGTATGAGAATTTGACGTTTGGTGTTGCTAGTATTCATACCGGTATTAAGTTGTAAAGTATGAGGGAAAGAATTGAGACTGAGTGTGTATATATATTTGCTAATAAATAATGAAAGTATTGATATTTGAAGCCGTGGGGGGTGGTTGTGTTGTGTTGTGCTCTAGCGCCGCGGATGGTGCGAGTCTTGGGGTGCGTGTTCTTAGTCCAGATTCTTATCTGGAGCATGTTTCTATTGAGACTCCGAGACTGTCTCTTTCCCTTATTAACTGTTTCAACTTTGAATGATTGAAGAAAAGAGACCTGAAGTAAGAGAGAAACAAGGAAGTGTTCTAAATCGGTAAGTACAACGTCGATACCTATCTGGTTACATGCACATGGTGTATCGTCGGCCATACTTGTCATGAGCATCGAACATGACACTTTGCGGATGCTGTTACTCTGGGCCTGGAATGTCATACTTGATCGTTCGCATGCCAGGCGGCAAAGTCGGATACTAACCCGCAACGCAAAGTCCTTGTACTGCTGGCATTAGATGATGCGGATAACTGGGCTACCACCAGATCCGACTTAGGGAGAAAGGGCATCCCATTATCCGCGTTCACGACCACTGGGGATACAAAGTGATCCCTTTTGGGTCCGGCAACAGGTTCCAACGGCTCATGAATACCATCTTAGAACCGTATTTGGACGACTTGGACGATGATATTATAACGTGTTCAGCAAGGATCTCAAGGGTGGTAAATCTGAATGTCGTGATGCCATAGCGCGAAGATGGGGATTGTCCCTACAATGCAGAAAATGGCGGTTTGACGGTGCTGCGACACCAATAGCTTCTTCCATACTCAGTGTCACAATACTTGCCGAACGAAATGTTTCTGCTGCCTATTTGATGTATTTTGGGTCTGTAGTATTTACTAAGATTTAGATCTCAAACTTGAAAAGTTTCCAGATTTAAGATGAAATTTCAGATCCCATCTCAGTTTCAACTTCGCTGATGTGGCTAAGTTTCAGGGGCGCAGATCTCCCTCCCTCCCGCCGCTGTCCGCACTTTTTTTTCACGCTTTTTTCCCTCTTCTCTTCTTTCCTCCTTTTTTTTTTTCTTCCCCTTAACCCCGGTTCAAAACAAACCACCACAAGTGAAATCTCTTTTCACACACATACACACTCACCATGTCTATTGGCATAAAAACTGCCCTTGCATCGACAGTCACCCGTCGTGCAGTCCTAAGGGCACCTCCTCCTCCACTGCGCCGGCACCTCCACATCACACGACCCACCGCCATGGCCAGTCCATTCCCAGGTCTCCCCAACCCATTCCCCGTTGATAACCCGGCCGAACCCGAAGCAGAAGACCCTGCCGAACGGCGTAAACAAGAACAAGACCAAAAAGAACGTCAAAAGGAAAAAAACCGACAACCATGGCGAGATATTGGTATGAAAAGTTTGGAAACGGCCGGTATCATGGTTGCATCGTTAGCTTGTCTTGGGTTGGCAGGGATCGCCTACCATCGTGGGTACCATCACCATGCCCTTAACAAGATGGCCAATGCTTTCAAACAAGGTGATCCTGCATTCGAATTGACCATGCATTCCCGGTCTAATAAAGATGACGAACAAGGTGGATGGGTGGTACGACAACACCAGCAATTGATCGACGACGTGATTAGTGGACGAGCTATCGGCCGGTACTATCTATTGATTGGTGAAAAGGGTACCGGTAAGACCAGTATGATCTTGGAAGCGATGCGTAAAGTCGATGGTATCAATTGTACTTTCTTGGATGCCCATGCTGACCCGGAAATCTTCCGAATCCGACTCGGGAAAGCACTAAACTTTGAATTCCATGAAGATTATCTAGGATCATTGTTTTCTATCCGTGGTCCACGAGATACCACTGCTTTATTGGATATTGAACGTGCGTTTAACCGATTGGAACAGGTAGCGTTGAGTCATCGTAAGAAGCATAAACGTCCATTGGTTTTGGTCATCAACAATGCACATTTGATCCGAGCTGATGATGATGGGCAGGACTTGGTTGAATTGTTACAACAAAAAGCTGAAGCCTTGTCTGGAGCCGGGTTGGCTACTATTGTGTTTAATTCAGATGACTATTGGTTGTACGAGCGGCTCAAGCGGCTGGCGACACGGCTGGAGGTGGTCACGGTAGGCGATCTATCCCGATCACAAGCAGTCATGGCATTGCAACGGTCCCGAAGAAAGCATACCGGTAAAGCATTGTCTGAACGGGATGCTCATGAAATTTACAATTTGATCGGTGGGCGTCCACAACATCTAGCAGCGGTAGCAGCCAAGGATGATATGGTGGCAGCTGCCCATGCTCTAATCGATAAGGAAAAGACATGGTTCTTAAACCAATGTGGGTTGCTAGGTGAAGAAATGGATGACGATGTGATGGAATCAGGTAAGTTTAGTACCTCGGCCATGTTCTTGGTTCGAGAAATGGTCAAGATTGATCGTGAACAACGACTAGACAAGTTGACACCTGAAGAACTCGCTACTTCTGACCATACTGTACCAAAGATTCCATTATGGCGAGCTCGGCAGATCATGACTCGTGCCGATTACATTCAACAGTACGATAACTTGAATATATTTACCATCGATTCCATGTCCATGGTGAAACCAGACAGTGTGCCAATGATGCAGGCGTTCCATGAAATCGCCTCGGTTGAAGGGTTTGATGAATTGGTTGATGAAACCGCCGATCGGGTCAGTGCTATTGAATCGCTTGGCCGAACTCGAGAGTTGGTGGCTAAGGATTTGGTGCTTAATGGACAATATAAGATTGGAGTTGATGAAAAGGGTGGCAAGAGAGAATTATCGGTGCGATTGGAGCAGGAGCCAGAAGAGGAGAAACCGGAGCCGCCTACGGATGATGGGTTCCATTGGTTGGAGAAGGAGCAATCACGATACTGGACTGCCAGAAGTGAGAAGTTTGGTATTGATAGGAAGTTTTAGTGAGGGTGTATATAAAAATGCATAGACAATATATATATGATATCGCTGTCGCCGCATGCGGCGCCGCTGAAGTCGCTTCGTGTGATCTCCCCTCCCTCCCCCAATGCCAACTACTTGCCTTGCTTCACCTTTCTAAATATGCTTTCCTTTTCTTTATCCGTCAATTTAGACTCGGAAAACCCCCTCTCCTTCCGCATAGCCCGCTTGAAATCCAAATAAAATTGATGCTTCTTCCGATTATATTTCTCCCGCACAAACGCCTCAAACGCTTCCTCAGGATCCAGCGAACTGCTACCTCTCTTCGATAAGGTCCCCGCTTCTTCTGTCTCTGCTTGCCGTCGTTGTGCCAGCTTCTGAGTCGCCCATTCGTCAAACATCTCGCGTCTCTCCCGGTTACTATCAAACAGATCGTACCTGTCGTCATGTACAAACTTATCCCGTTCCGTATCCCATGTACCAAATGCATTCGCTGGTAATTCATCCAGCATTGTGAAAAAGGTCTGTTTTTTCTGCTCATCACTCAACTCTTCTTCATCTTCATCTTCATCACCACTTTCAAATTCCAATTCTCCTTCTGACGACTCTTCCTCTTCGTCTGATACCTCCTCAGGCACCTCAATTCCTTTTGATCCTTCTTCCTCTGCAACCTTACTCTTCTCATTATCGTCATCTTCTTCTTCTTCGTCGTCGCTACTACTACTACCGTAATCCACCATCGGCCCAGCGCGGCGTGTACTCGCTGTTGTTGTGGCGCCTTGATCCAACTTTCCAGCTTGTGCTATTCCCGCAGTCTCTCGATCCACACTCTTCTCCACTGGTTTAGAGTACTTCCATTCATCTAATCTCAGCCCTCTAGCTCTTGCAATTAACTCAATCATTTCGTTACGATCCCGGTTACGGACCATTTCCATCACCCATTCTGGTCCCTCCCATAGACTTTCCCTCGTCTCCACATTATGAACAAACCGTTTACCACTTTTACAAAACACCAAGTACCATGGATCTTTCAATTCTAGTTTCAATCTCGGACGATCCTGTATATCTCTCCGTTTCCTCTTCCCTTGCATAGCATCGGCCATTGTTAAAACCTCGTCGCCTATATTTTTCCAACACCACATATTTTTTCTCCCATTTTTATTCCACACCCACACACACAAATACACATACACATATACAATCATGGGCAGTAGATTATACGATTCACGAACCACAATCTTCTCGCCTGAAGGGCGATTATACCAAGTACGTTCACATCAATCCTTTCCTCCTCTTAGTACCATTGACTCAATTTACTAACTTTTATCATTGCAGGTCGAGTACGCATTGGAAGCAATCTCGCATGCCGGGACAGCTATTGGCATCCTCGCCACCGACGGCATTGTTCTTGCCGCCGAGAAGAAAGTCACCAGCAAACTTCTAGAACAAGATATCAGTGCCGAAAAGATGTACACTATCAACGAAAACATGATTGCCGCAGTAGCAGGTATTGACAGTGATGCGTCCATCTTGGTCGATTATGCGCGGGGGTACGCCCAAAACTACGAGGAAAAGTTCTCTGAACCAGTACAGTGTGAAGCATTGGTACGACGACTATGTGATGCAAAGCAGAGTTATACTCAACATGGTGGGTTACGGCCGTTTGGTGTTTCGTTTATTTACGCTGGGTACGACGATCGAACTGGGTTCCAATTGTTCACTAGTAACCCATCTGGTAATTATAGTGGATGGAAGGCCACGTCTGTGGGGGCTAACAATGCATCAGCACAGACATTGTTGAAACAGGAATATAAAGATGGGTTGAGTTTGGAAGAAGCATGTGAATTGGCCATGAAGGTGTTGTCCAAGACGATGGATTCGACCACGTTGACGAGTGAGAAGTTGGAGTTTGCCACTTTGGGGGTTAAACGAGGTGATAGTTCAAAGATCCAGCATAAGATTTGGAATCATCATGATATTGATCGGTTGTTGAAGAAGACAGGGTTGGGTAAGGTTGAAGGTGATGATGATGAAGAAGAAGAGTCGGGGTATTAGAGAGTGAGCAAAAGAAGAAGAATAGGTTTGCTTGAAGACATACACACATATATATAAAATAAATAATAATAATAAAAAGAAGTTATAATCGACTATTTGAAAGAAAAGAGAACAGAATAATTTATAATTCAAGCGCTGAGTTTTACAAACTGTTGACGAAGAGATGCCACTGCGCCAAATGATATACCTGTAAGTTGTCGCGTCAACTTCTTTGGCCCGCTATTACTACTGTTATCATTAAGCAAACTTGAACCAGCACCACCACCAGCTCTGGACATTTCAAACTGTTGTCGCATCTTGTGGACCCAAGCCCTAGGTGGAGGTTCATGATACGCAGAAGACACCATGACTTTATTCGGATGCGTAGAAATCCAATACGCAAACATCCTTGTCAAAGACTTGACGGCAGCACGCTGCTCTGCCAAATGTTTTTCTTCCACCACTCCTCGTTCGATAGCACGCTGCAAAGTAGGACGATCTTCACCCTCATAAAACCGTTCAATAGTATCCTTGATACGATTATGTTCGAGCATCTTGACGCGACATGCTACCTGTACATTATTGGTCGCTGGCAAGAGTCCCTGGGATACAAGTGCCTTGCGCTCCGGTCTAGACTCCAACCCACGACGTACCGAGTCTCGTTTGAGTCGCAAATTCAACGTTCGGATAAGTTGTAAATGTGCAGGTCGACTTTCGGGACTTAGTTGGAATGGTGACAATAGAATCTGTCTGCGATAAAGATCGAATTGTGAAGGCCGGTCACAGTACACCCGATCGAGCCATTCTGCGGTACGATGCAGGCGGGCATGCTGAAGGCGTGTGTCGGTTGCTAGAGAATGAAACAGGCGGCATGTCTGCCCGCATGCCTGAATATCTGCTACGTCGAGTTGTTCAAATATGCAAATCCAGATTTCGTAGGGAATATGCACCACCATCTTTTTCTGTTTACAGAGATATATCCATGGTTGTAAAATGCAAAAAAAAAGGATAAGGAGGGATTTATTATAAAAAAAGGAGAAGGTGTTGTGGAAAAGGGTATTTTAAGGGTTTGTTGCCAACAAAAACACATGATCAGAAGCACTGCTGATACACTGATACTGATTGTGTGACGCAATTTCAGCCCCACCAAATATACAGAAAATAAAGTTGCATTCTACAGGACTCGAAATGGGTTACGATCCCAACAAAACCTTCCGTTTGTTTTTACACACCATCAACCATTGCTGCTGCTCTCTCTCTCTCTTCATCTCTGTCTCTGCACTTTTGATCGCTTCGTTATTACATTACATTACTATCCACAAATGCTAAGAACATGTTCTCCTCGCTAGTAGTGGTGGGCAACAACGTCCCGGTAGGATACTCTGTGCCACCATTCCCCTCGCTCTACTTCCCCATTGGCAGCTCTGAACGAGCTTATCATATCAGCTACCTTTACTACAACTATGATGTATGGCGATTTACATTATACTGGACATTGATCTTTTCATTGGCATTCCACATGTGTGCTGCCGGTCTAGCTGTGGTTATGCATCACCGGAAATTTATTGGTGGACTTTGGATCTTTGCGGTTTATGGACTTATTGCTGCTGTTCAAGCCGTGTTTAGTGGGTCAATTGTTGGGCTCATGATTGGTGCTATTTACAAGGCGGGACTATTTGGAGTGTCTACTTGGATTCCATTTGTATGGGGGTTGATCCAGATCTTGTTCCTGGTGATGACCAGTTACTCAATGATGAGTGCTGTTCTGTAAGTAGAGTAAAAAAAAATTGCGTTATTGTTAAATATTATTATGAGATTATGATTAGAATGATGAATTTATGGAATTAATAAAAGTGTGGAAAAGCAAAAAATAAAATCATTAGAGGAAAAAAATTAAAAGCATATTAAAAGGAAAAAAAACAATGCACATCTAGGAGATAAAAGTAGCTTCACAGAAAGCATGACCTTCTTCTGTAACTTCTTTACCATCAATTTGACAAGTCATGGTCAAAGTGTTGGAATATTGATAAATATACGGCCGAGCTCCAGAAACCCCTGCAGCAACCTTTTTCAAAAATGTTGGGATTTCGGCCATGACATCGAATCGAGTAACCATATGGTCTAATTTACCTTCAACCTTGGCTTTAATACGCTGGTCTTGGTTATCCTCTTCACTATCGATTGGAACCCCACTGAGATCAAAAGTAATCTCCTTTGGAGCAGGCCAGCCAACTTCATCAACCTCAGACTTGGTATGCTCCACATTAACATCAGTAGCCACCGCCACCAACTTATCGTCCTTGGTGAATGCACCAATTGATACTGTTTGCGTACCATATGATGGTGGTGTAGTGAATTCCATCACGACACATGACATGGTTGGTCCCTGGAAATTCAAAAAGTTCCATCTCGATGCAGCATGGTGTGGTTTCATACCTTGCATGGCCATCACGTACATTGACCGAGTAGATTCTGGCTTGAGTTCAATTTCCTTACCCTTGATGACCAATTTGCCACTGCTGTTGGCTCGAGGCCAAAACACGTGCCGCATGGACCCCCATGGATTGTTCACGTCGTCACCATACAAACTGGTACCGTCTTTACCAACCTTGAACCCGAGGCAATCCCCTCGACTAAACTTGATGTCTACTAGTGCATCTTCATTTACAACTGATGTGATGGTATATTCATTACCTTCTTCATTAAGAGTCACATTACATCCGTCCGATGTGAAATTTGTGCCCTTGGCTTCGAATCCTTCGAGATTTGTTGATGCCCATACACTTTCTTCTGGCTTGTCGTCATGTCGTACTAAACAGGTGAATTGTGCCGTGAAATGCAAGCCGACTGGGTTGGAGTGAATCACCTGAACAAATCCATAATGCCCGGTTTCTTGGTTGTTGAAGTAAAAAGTTTGAGTCTCCACGTGGCTAGACCATGGTGCTCGCCATTCTAAATCTTCTTTTTGTAGTTCACCGTATGGATTCTTGTCCTTGACGGTATCGCTAATCGAATGAAATGCTTCCT
>JAKTQM010000832.1:0-13302 GCA_030558825.1 Blastobotrys niveus
ACAAAGACGTTGCTTATTGAGACCCTTGGGGGTGCGCCGCAAACAAATCGTCATCGTCAGAACACCCCTTAACCCCCACGTGCAAAACAGTAGACAAAGAAAAAAAGCCCGTCAATAGCCTAACTTATCGCTTATCTCCCTATCACAAAATAGCAACTTGCTCATTGGCTGCTTCTCTTCTCCCCATTCACATCCTTAATCACATTTACCACCACCAGCCATTGCGCCCACCGCCATTCTCAGACATCCATCGATAATAATACGGCGAGTATCCCGTAGCTGCCCACGTCCGCGCATAATCGGGGTCAATTGCTATACTATGATCCTGAAATGGCCAATCCGGTACAAACAGTACCAACAGGAACAACAAAATGTACCCTAGTTCTGAAGAAATAAAATTGGATCCTAGAACCGCCATGGCAACGAACCCAAGCATGTAGTAAATGTTATTACCATTACCCCACCATGGCCATCGTGAATGATCCTGGTAGTATTGGTACCCTGCTTGTCCATTAGTAAGCCATTGATCGAGTACCGTCGGCATATGCTGTTGCGCTTGTAATTGTGCTTGCTGTTGCTGTTGTTGTTGCTGTGCTAGCCATCCTTCCAATGACTGTGGTCGATGCAGATTCGCCAAAAACTGATCAAACATGGAGTATGATGGTTGTGGCTGTGGCGGGATTTGAGGTGGCGCGAACATTGATGAAAGTGTTGATTGAAGAGATGTCGCGGCGCTAGGACGGTAGTAGTAGTTGTTGGCGTAGTAGTTGCAATAGTAGTTGTAGGGGTCTATCTGTGATCCGTATAAAAGTCTGTCAAAAACAGTAGCCATAAAGTAATGAAAAAGAAAAAGAATGAACGAAACGTTAGAAAAACCGAGGGAATTGACACAGCTACATTGCGTAAATATATATAGTCTATATTTGATAAGTTACAGTACCAAGTCCGAGACTAGGACCAGGTGGTTTGTCTGTGTCGCATCGCACGGAGCCGAAGGGGGGAAGGCGCTAGACACCTGACTCTCTCGCTCGGAACTGCAGTTTTTGCGAAATGTTCTCACGAGGTTCTTTTTTTGCTTTCCCCCTTGTGGATAAGGTGTAACTTGAACGTCTACGTAATTGTTGATTGTCCAAGACAAGTCTAAATGCGCGCTCTGCTTCTCCCCCGCGCCGCAAGCCGGCTGTTGTGCGGCTCACACCCACGAAAAATATCCCAAAAAAATTGGAAATTTTTAGACATCACCACCGGTCCCCCATCATATCAGCATAGCAACTCTCTAACCAAACTTAGTTACACAGGTACACAATGTTTAGCAGTCTACGACCCTGGCTAGGGTACACCAGCACGATAACACAACAAACATATCGAACATTCACCACCACCGCATCATGCATGAAAGAATACGCCCACGTTGTCAAACGTAAGGTGCCAAAGACACAACCATTACAAGAAGGCGATCCAGTATTCAAGCTGCCTCGTACTGTTCCTGAATTTCCTCCATACCCATACGGCAACGCAACATACTACAAGCAGAGTGATCGAGGGTTGTACGGCGGTAAAGTCATTCAATTCGGAAACAAGATTTCGGAGTTCAAGAACCGTAACGGACGAACTTTCAAGCCTAATGTCAACCGACAGACATTATGGAGTGAAGCACTCAACCAGCGGATCACTATCAAGGTTGCCGGGTCGGCATTGAAGGCAATTACAAAAGAAGGTGGGTTGGATAACTATTTGATTAAGGATACATCAGCGCGGATCAAGCAGCTGGGGCCTATGGGGTGGAAACTGCGGTATTTGGTGTTGACAGCAATGGAGGAGAAGGAGCTTGCCAAGGTATTGGAGAAGGAAGCAAAGGAATTTGAGAAAGCAAGCTATGCAAAGAACGCAACGACAACGACACAGACAGAGGAGTCTGCTTAGGAAAAGGCAGTGTGAGCTGTCGTCTATTGTATTATATTATATTAACAACTTGAATTGAGCTGATTTATTAGACATGTACATAAATTCACAAATTTGATCATTTTACCATTGGTAACTGGCCCAAACTTTGCGTGAAAACCGTCTTCATCACCGGAGTAATTACAACAGAACAGAAGTCCAAATTATGAGATTAACGTAACTATCGAATCCCTGACATCTTTGGTCACAAGCATGCCAATAGAGGCTTCTTTCTCCTGAGCTACCTTGCCTGTCCTACCTGTCTTCACAGATCTGATCTAGGGTTTTCGTAAAACCCTAACTATCCCAAAACAGAAAGCAAATATACAAATTCCAGCGCGAGCGCAGGCCACCACCAAATACAATGGTGAAAATTATTGCGAGTGACTCTCCCGATTCGCCCGAGTCCCAAGCCGCCCAGCCTGGGCGTCTAGCCGCGCGCGCACACCGCACACCGCAGCACCAGCACCTGCCCTCCCTCCGCCAGCGTTTATTCTGCCCACAAACACATCAAATTTTCGAACCGACCGACTAGCATCCATCCAACGACCACCACACATATCATATCCATAATGGCACAAACTCAACGATCAGGTATGTCAAGTTCCAGTCAAATGAATGAGGAAAATGAAGAAAGGTGAAAGTTAGACGACGTGTGTATTGTGATTGTACAGCGGTATCGAGCGACGAATTCGACAAACAATGTAAGAAACAACAATACGAGCATAGTGAAGAAAATTTTGGTGTATAACGAACGACCGAAAATACAAACAAACGAATGACCAACGGCAAGAACTACAACGAACGTTTTATTCATTCTCGAAGACTAGTAGTATATGCTTCATGATTGATGCATTACGTTAAATCATTCCTTCGATATCCACCTCGAAACTAACTCCCTACTCGATCTTCTGCTGCATTCACACACGACACGACACAACTTCACTTCCTTCCTATTCCCTCATTTTTCTAGCTATCCAAAACGTAGTACTAACACCTCTCTTATCTCTAGGCATTGCTGCTGGCCTTAACAAGGGTCACCAAGTCACCCCACGAACCCCACGTGCTAAGCCATCTTACCGAAAGGGTATGGCTTCTCAACGATCCAAGCACGTCCGATCCTTGATGCGAGAAGTGTGCGGTTTGGCTCCATATGAACGACGAATCGTCGAATTGCTCCGAAACTCTCAAGAAAAGCGAGCTAAGAAGCTTGCTAAGAAGAAGTTGGGCAGCCACGTCCGAGCCAAGGCTAAGTGTGAAGATATGCAAGGTGTTATCCAAGAAGCTCGACGAGCTGGTCACTAAGCTCATGGCTTTTGTGATTAACACAAGAACGTATAATAAAAGAAAAAAGATTAAAAACTTTATTGTTTATTACTTGGTGATGACATGATGTATATTTTTACAAAATTAATTCCTGTTTTTTTTATATTAACCAAAACAAAAATGTTCTCGATCTAAGCTTTGTAGTTGGATATCAAATGCTGTAATGAAATCCCTAATGTCGAACACCATCGACTTCAACAGTAATGGCAAATTTTTATAAGTGCTACTGTATTCTCTGTGCATTATACTACTGTGCGGCTCATTTTTCCCCCTCGCCCGGACTCGTCCGGTACAACGCCGCTCCGCGGGGCTTTTGAAAAATTTTGGGCCTGGCCTCTCATTTCTTTCCTCTTTCTCTCCTTCCCCACTGGTTTCTGTTTTTTATATCTTCATTTTCAGTAATAAATAATGGCTGAACAACCAACAGAGGAAGGTACGTCTCTCTCTCTCTTTTCTTACTTGGCAATTCTTAAAAAAAATTTCTAACACTGTCATGCTTTCCCTTTAGAGTTCCTCACACTAGTGGTCAAGACCTTCCCAGACAAGAAGGAAATCAAGGTCAAGATCGCTCCCCACGATACCCTTAGCGATGTCAAGCAAAAACTGATTGAACTTAGCGGATCCACCAACCCATTCACCAACTATTCGTTTGCTGTAGAGACTGATACCGCCACCAAGCTGAGCTTGGTTGATCCAGTCAGTGAAATTGGGGTTGCCGACGGAGCACGGCTCGATATTGTACCAAACAAGTATACTGCGACAGAAGCTGCCAACCATATCATGGCTACTCGAATGGCACTTGGATTTGATGTTGACCGGTCTGGATTTGCGTTGGGTGTTGATTCTGGATGTTCCTTGTTTGGCGACTTGATTCCTACATTGGCTGAAGCTGATAGCAAAAAGTTCCAAGAACAACCGGTTGAAGAGACCGAAGGTAAGTCGGAGGAAGAAATCCGACAGGCTAAGGCTAAGCAGTTCAATGACCGTCCACAAGTGCTGGATCATCCATTGGCTAGCGAACTCAATGAAAGTATCACCGTCGCTGCTGCAGGTGGTTCCGCCGGTGCCGGTCTTCAGACGGCAGTGAGATCGCTCCAAATGAGTCAATGGAACCCAGTGCCAAGCGCCTTGCGAATGAAGGGACAATTGATGTACCTCCAAGTGCATACTCTAGAGGGCAAGGCATTCCATATCACAAGCACCGTGGAAGGGTTCCATGTGTCCAACTGCTCGGGTGAAAAGTTTGATCCAAGCCCAAAGAAGGCACAATGGTATTCCCCATGTTTGTTGACCTTGTTGAAACAACTGTCTCCATCTGTTGAAAAGACCATGCAAAAGAACGCCGAATACGTGCAATCAATTGAACCTCTAACCTTGACGAACCCATCCAATGCGTTCCTATTCAATCCATGGTTGGTGGCTGAAACCAAGCAATCCGATTTGCAGACTCCAGATCTAGCTCGAACCCAGAACAAACTTGATCCAAACCATTCTCAAGATGGTGGTGCTCGAGATTGGAATGAAGATTTGCAATCGTCTCGAGAATTGACCTACGATAGCAATGATTTCAATGGACGAATGGACCGGGAACGATTGTTGACCAAGACGTCGTTTGATTTTGCCGAAGCGGCCGTCAAGACTGCCCGAGCTATTGTACATGGTGATTTGATTCCATTGAACCCTACCGAACCTCGAGACGCACACATCTTCTTGCACAATAACATGTTCTTCTCGTATGCTGCCGATGGTATTGGTACTTTCCACGAAGATGGTGGTGATGACGCTGCTCGTGTCGCTGCCAACAAGGATTTGGCCGGGGTCAACTTTGTTAACCAGCTGGATATCCCTGGATTGTGCCAATTGTGTACGTGTGTCGTGGATTACTGCGGTCGACGAATTGTATGCCAAGGGCCAGTACCAGGTATCTTCCGAGAAAGCACCGATAAGCAACAAATCGTGTATGGGTCTGTGGAAGCTCGTGAAAGTGTCGAACGAAAGGAAGAGTTTGAACCATTGATGCAATCTATTGCTGATGCATGCCATCTCAAGAGCCATATGGTGTACGATAAGAATGGTGAGAATGGAGTGGAACTTGTAACTGCTATGGACTGTAAGGGTCTCGAAGGTACCGATGGACGAAACTATGTGCTTGACTTGTACCGAATCACCCCATCGGATTTGTCGTTTATTGAAAAGAATTGCAGTGATAGTGCTGCTCCATACCCACATCGAATGGCGGTGTTGCGTCCAGAATTGATCAATGAATGGTTCCGAACCAAGGTCCGAGCGTACCTAGCCGAAAGCAAGTCTGCTAATGAAGATAAAGACGAAGAAGAAGAAGTCGAAAAGAGCGAGGAAGAACTGGCCAAGACTCGAGCTGAACAACAGGAAGCAATCAAGAAGCTACAAAGTGAATACCGACTCAACCCAGATGTGGCGGTTGATATCAATACTCTACCAAAGGACCAACATGAGCAATTCAAGCGTGACCAACAAGAAGTGCGAGACGTATGTGAGCTGTTGACTGGTACTGTCATTCCACAATTCGTTTCTGATATCAACAATGATCTCAGCACGCCAGTGGGTGGTGCACATTTGACCCAAATGATGCATTTGCGAGGTATCAACATGCGGTACTTGGGTGCTGTGTTGGACGAAATTAACAAGCTTGCAGCTCCAGCGTTGGACTGCTTGCGGGAATTGGTGAAACGAGAAGCTGCTGCTCGTGCCATCAAGCATGTATGGAACAGATACGTTACCAACTCTGACTTGGAAGAGATCAGTGACCGAGCTGCTGAGTTTTTCAACGCCTTGTTCTTGGGCCAGAAACCAACCAGCAGTCCATATACTACGGCTGACGAGCTTCATGCTGCTATTGTTCAAGAAGTGGAAGCACGGTTCCGAATCAAGCTCGATTCCGACTTTATTACCGCCAAGACTGATCGAGTTGCCTTGTTCCGAGAAATCTCCAAGAAATGCGGGTTGCAATGGCGATCTCGAGAATACGCTTTCGATGCGGCTAGTGCTGCGGCTGCCTCTACTTCAGGCAAGAAGAATGCTGATCGATTTGTTGCTCAAGATCTTGTCAATGTCGTGCCAGTGGTTAAATCGTCTAGTTTCCGAAGCCAGTTGGCTGAAGACGCACTAGAAGCCGGGCGAATGGCTATTGTTCGAGGTGAACGGGATACCGGCATCTCGCTCATTTTTGAAGCGTTATCGTTGTTTGAACAAGTATATGGTCTTATCAGCTCGTACACTGGTCACGCATACAACGCGGCGGCTACCGTCTACAATGAAATGAAGGAATATGCCATGGCATGTGAATTATCCCGAAAGGCTATTGTTATCCTTGAACGAACCACCGGCGCTGATTCTCATGGCACGTTGTTTGCCTTGCTCAACTTGGCAGTGCACGAACAACAAAACGGTAACAATGTCGGCATGTTCCATGTCCTCAAGCATACCATGCAGCTATGGCGACTCGTATCCGGTCCAAACCACCCAGACACGCTCTCCACCATGCTCAACTTGGCTAGCGGGTTGTCATATGTCAAGGACTTTGACCGAAGTTTGGAATGGCGAGAACGAGCCCGTGACTTGGCCAAGCAGTTGGCTCCAGCTGGTGAAGAAGATGACAGTGGTTCATCCGTGACCATGGCACAGGTAGAATACCAGTTGTCTGAATCATACACAATGTTGCACCGATGGGATGATGCTGTCGCCAGTGCTAAGCGAAGCTATGAAATGTTCAACAAACATGTCGGTGCTGAACATGAGTCGACTACCGATGCCAAGAAATGGCTAGAGACATTGGAACCAGTGGCGAAGCAGTATAAGGAGAACGCTGCGCGACAACAGCAACAACAACAGCAGTTGAATGCGGCGACTTTGCAAGCGGCGCAAGCTAACAGTAAGCTACGACGTCAGCATCAACATCAACAGCAGGCGATGATGGCGGCTGACTCACGAGCTGAGCAGTCAGTGGATGGTTTGGCGTCTAAGCGACGAGTTCAAAACGCTGAAAAGAGTGTGGATGAACTCATGAGTTATATCGAAGGTAGCGCGCCAGCCAAGAATAAGGCTAAGGGTAAGAGCAGCAAGAGCAAGTCAAAGTCCAAGGCTAAGAAATAAATAAATAAAACCAGCCCAAATTGTAAAGTGTAAGTGTAAGTATGAAAGTTGTACATAGATTGTTATATATACTCATCTCAGATATGCCCGTTCGTACGTCGTTAAACGGTAAGCGACGGCCGCCCCCCTTATTTGTTTCTACAAGACCTAATCCTTCAGGCGGCTTCAGGACGGCAACAGATACAACGCCGCTGTCAAACAAATCTATGCCCAGCCAGCATTAGCACCAGCAGTAGCATTACTCTTGGAAATCTTACGCTTATCTGGCCGTTCACGTACCTTGAACATTCCCTCGTACGAATCCGGGGCCTTGGAATTCTGCCATGCTTTGTAAGCATACCGTTGCGCCGAATCCAACGTACTCTCATGCGACCGATGCTTCACTTTGATATTCATTTTCCCGTTCTTATACGACACGCGGCTATTCTTCTGCCCCATTTGTTCTTGAATTGCTTCGTAGACTTGCATGGCGAATTTGTATGCTACAAAGCAACACCCCGCCAGCAATGCTATCATTACAAGAATGATGATATCACCTGTCCAGCTGCGGTGTGCTATTTTCCTTTCGAATGCGTCAGATGCTGATTCTGTCATTGTGTTAAGCGAGATGTGTGTGGATGTGGATGTCAAAAAGTCAAGGAGTCGTGAGGAGAAGAAACCGAACAGCTAGTTTATATATATTAAGGAGAGCTGAGCCGAAAAAAATGCGGGCGGCGCGCGGCGGAGGCACAAGCAAACAGCCGCTTTTAAACAAACCAGCCTTGAGAGGGGCGGCCGGATGGCGAAGGTAAGGCTATGAAACTTATTTATAGTTGAGCTGAGTTGAGTTGCCTTTTGTGTCAGATCTGATGACTTTCGATGGCAAGAAACGGTTTTGAAAAAAAAAAAAGTTTGACTCAGATCTAAGGTGAGGCCCACAAGGCTGGTAAAGTGGTACTATATATGGTGGTTATATTAAGATCATCATCTACACACTCGATACAATCTCCGACGCATTTGTCAAACTAGCAATCATCTTTTGACACTCCTTTCGCCGCTGCACTGTAAACTCACTTTCCTTCAACATATCTTCAATACTCTCATTCTTATACAACTTTTCCAACAACTCATTCTGCAAGTTATCCTTTGAAAACTTGACCAAGTTCAACGTCACCGCCTTAGGCACCATATCGATCATTGTTCGCTTGACAATATTAAAATATGACGAAATCAACAACTTGATAACATCCGTTTCCACTGTTTCTCGTTCACTTAGAGTATTACCAGCCTTCAACACTGGTGGTGGTGGTTCCATCGCTGCCATTCGCTTCTTATTCTTAGAACTAAAAAAACTTCCAAAGAAGCCACCACCACTGCCACCAGCACTTTCCGGTTCCGGTGACGCAGTCTGGCTCCCTGCCGCATGTGCATCCTTTGCTGGTTTACCAGTCTTGGGGTCTGGTTTAGGCGTTGGATGCAACTTTTCATTAACCATGTTCATGGCCTGGTGACCATTAATAAAATCCGGATGACCCGTGTTAACATACGAGCTTTCCATATGCACCAAATCACTCACCAGTTTATTAGTAGGAGTGAGATTCGCCTTCAAGAACGCAATAACTGTATTATGCAGGGCATCACGAAGGTTTGGATACCGTTTGTAGATTGGCTTTTGCAAGATATTGTTCAAGATTCGCACCAGTTCATCGTAGACCAACGATACACATCGTAGACTTGGTTCTTCAAACCTTTTAATTTGGTGCTTGACAATCACTTCAAATGCTTGGGTACCCACAAACAAAGACGGAGATGAACCTGACGAGTTGTATAGAATCGTTCGAATATCAACATCCTTGACTTGATCAAATGGATCAACTGCTTTAATACCATTCGAATATAGTTCATGATACACAAAGCTGATTCGTGCACCACCCGACAACTCGTTGGTAGACAAATCCTGCGAGTTGCCATCCAAAATCGTTCGGTATTCGTTGGATAGTTCAGTAATAACGTTCAAAACGATATTAGATGGGGATCCAAGTAGTTCGTCCCCACCAAGCTGCGCGAGTTCCGCCTTGTACTTGGCTAGTGTACTATTAATCTTATTCTTCGTTTCTGGCAAGGTCTGTTTGATATGATACAGCAGAATCTTGTTGAGCTTCTTGGCCAGGTACGGTGTACCGCAGTACTGCGATTTAGCCCGGTACGACGGATGCTCTTCAAAGAACCTACGTTCCGTTTCCAATGCACTCTTAATAGATCGTTGACCTTCAATGTCCTTTTGGCCACGGTTAATAACCGGCACGTACCCAAACCGCAACGGAATGACCCGTCCGGCCAAGATATCCACAACGTCTGTACCTTTATCCATCAAATCAATCTTGGTCAACACACCAATCGTTCGTGACCCTTCAGGGTCCACTTCCCGGGCTAGTTTCAACCCGTCCGAGTTAGCCAAATCGGTATTAGCACTAGTCACCGACAAGATGATAGCATTTGGTTTGGTAATGAACTTTAGCACCATTTCTCGAATTTGTCGTTCAATATCCTTAGGTTGGTCACCAACCGGTACTTTAGTCAACCCTGGCAAATCTACTAATGTCAAGGTCAAAACATTTGGTGAATAAATACGCAAGTTGATAGGATGTGGCGAAATCCCAGCATTCTTACCTGTGGTGGCATCTGTTTCTCGAGCAATTTCATTTCTAATATCATTAAACCCGTAGAATCGTTTCCCTGGAACATGTAAAAACTCGCCAAATTCGTCCTGTGACTCTCCTTCCTTGAGTGTGACACCTTCTGGTACTGGTTTTTCACCAGGTTTGATGTTGGTGAGCTGGAGAATTAATGGTCGTCGTGTTACAATCCCGGTACCTCGAGGAAGAAAATCTCGACCTACGATATTTTCCAGAACCGAACTTTTACCACTGGATTGTGAACCTACCACTGTGATTTGTGGTAGATCGATGGGGTTTGAGTTTGGACCAAGTGTGGCAAACACGTCCTATATATATAAGTAGGGGGGCGTAAAGTTAGTACTCGGTAATGGATACCTTTAAGCGCTTAGCGCGGAGCAATAGAGGAATAATAAACATACCTGAAGTTTGTTAACGAGCGTGATTAGATCCTGGTCCATGGTTGTGAAATGTAGTCTTTTCTATGGACAGACTGTGATTAATAGGGGGGTACGTGTCTCTACTGATCGATGATGAAGAAAGTGTGTGTGTGTGTGACAGTCCAAATGAAATGTTGTTGATGACTTGTGCTGTGCGCGCGCAGGCTCCCGGTCGTCCTTCCGTAGCCGCCCGCAATTTTTCCAAGCCACAACACTGCTACTGCCATAGCATATATATCAACGAAATAATGCAGGATCTTCTGAAAACAATCGACGAGTTCAGTCAGACGTTAACACATTATAAGCAAGAGGTATCAAAAGGTACGCTCGGCGAACGTGTCGACCCACCTGTCAGCGCATTAGCAGACATCGCCTCCGTTACTCATGCTCACACCGTTAAAATCGGCCTTAGTTTGAAACCACCACTATCAGCCGAGGCGGCTAACCAAACTCTAGAAGAATGCATGAAACTCGTTCCATCGTTTGCTGCCGCGTATCTAGGTATGACCGACGAGCGGGATTCTAAAGTCATGCGGACGGAATGTAAAGATCGGCTGACCTATTTATTCAACGAACAACTTGCATTGATGGAGGAACTGAAGGTGCTTGCTACCAAGGTGCAGCGTGCTGGAAAAGACGATGCTACATCGACAAATAAGACAGTATTGGCTTGTGTAAATAAAGTGATGCATCAGTGTACCAATATTCAACAGTTGAAACAGTTGGGTCCTAGCGGAGTAGCTGGGGAAAAACTGGATCTCTGTCAGAGCATGATCAAGGACGCGTCATCAGAGTTGCGATCCTGGATTGAAAATCCGGTATTTGACGATGGGTTTGGGTTTAGCGATGAAGAAGAAGACGATGAGGAGGATGATAAGGACAAGAAAGGCGGTGAGGCTGATGAGCCGCACGACGATGATTCGGATGAGACGATAGCGGTAGCCAAAGAATGGGTTGATCGGTTAGTTAAATTGGAGTATCTTGTCAAGGCAGTGCGTAATCGCAGGTTGAAAATGTTGCCAGAAGGTAAACTGGATCAGGTGGTGGCCAAGTGTGATGAGTTGTGTGCTAATGTGGACGATTTGGCGGCGAGTGTACAAGTAGGTGATGATGTGACGGGCATGCCGGAGCAAATCAAGCAGGCTGCGTTGGATTTATTGGATATTGCGCATGTCGATGATAAAGAAGATCAGTATACCAAGTGGGTTGCATTGTTTAGAAACAACTTTTTTGAAAAGAATGAGAAGGAGAAGAAGGAAGAAGACAAGTGATGGGGCAATGCTCGTTCATATCGTAAAGCGTAAGTGCATGTATGTATATATATAGAATAGAACTATGATTGTACTACTACTAGTGTTTCTACTTCTACATTTGTTCTAATCCCACTCGTCATCACTAATATCATCGTCAGATTGAGATACCTTGTTCTTACGTTTATTCAAAGCAGAAGCCAAGGCATCCGCCAAGCTGGCATTAGGACCATCAGCAGCCGCCGCTGGAGCGCCGCTAGCTGGTTTCTCACCTTTAGCTTCCTGCAGCAACGGACTAGGTTTTTCCAATGCAGACTTGTCAACCTTCTTGAGACTTCCAATACCGCCAGCGCCACGAATGGACGCAAGGAGAGCGTCTCTACCGCCATCAACAGCAGGTAATGCTGGTGCTGCACCACCTTCCTCGCCTCCAGCCGGTGGTGGCGGAGGCGGAGGAGGAGGTGGTGGTGGTGGTGGTGGAGCACCGGATGCTGGTGGAGGAGGAGGTGCACCGGTTGCAGGTGGTGGAGGTGGAGGTGGAATGTTGGATGCAGGTGGTGGTGCGTTAGATGAAGGCGGTGGTGGTGGTGGTGCGCTAGATGCAGGTGGTGGAGGAACGTTAACTTGTGGTGGCGGCGGAGGAGGTGGTGGAGGTGGTTGGGAAGCAGTAGGCGGCGGAGGAATGGAAGCAGCTGGAGGAGGAGGAGGAGGTGGTGGTGGTGGTGCGTTAGATGATGGAGGAGGAGGTGGTGGTGGTGATGTATATGTTTGTGGGGGAGGTGGAGGTGAATATGGCTGCTGAGGTGGTGAGGAATATGGCTGCTGAGGTGGTGAGGAATATGGCTGCTGAGGTGGTGAAGAATATGGCTGCTGAGGTGGCGAGGAATATGCCTGTTGTGGCGGTGATGTTGGCGGAGGTTGAACAGGTCTGGATGGAGGAGGTGGTGGAGGTGGAGGTGGTGCTTGAGTCTGTGGTGGTTGTGCTCGAGGTGGTGGTGGAGGAGGTGGTTGTTGTTGTTGCTGCGTCGTCCTCGATGGTGGTGGTGGAGGCGGTATGCTATTGTTACTTCCACCTGTATTCTGTTGCCGTTGTGGCGGAGGAGGTGGAGGAGGAGGTCCATTACCACTACCACCAGTATTTTGATTTCGTTGCGGTGGTGGTGGAGGAGGAGGAGGAGGTGGTTGATACTGACCTGGAGGTGGTGGTGTACCAAACTGCGGCGCAGAATCACCAATTGGTAGACGCGGCGGCAACTGCGGCGCAGCAGGTCGAGTTGATTGAGGTGGTGGTGGCGGTGGAACAGCGCCTCGATTTGGCAATGGCGGCAATGGTGGGCCCTGACCTGATCTGTTTGGTAGGTCTGGCGGCGGTTGTTGTTGTTGTTGAGGTGGAGGAGGAGGTGGTGGTGGTTGTTGTGCTTGGTATGGAGCAGATGATGGCACATTCTTGCCAATGAATGGCATTGGTGGTGGTACTTTATGGGTGGTTGGAGGTTGCATCTTTGGTTTCGAATGGGATGTTTCTTGCTCTTCTTCAGAGTCTGAACCTGCCGGTGTATC
>JAKTQM010000834.1:20075-31172 GCA_030558825.1 Blastobotrys niveus
TTTAGGCTTTTTTTCTAGGGGTTAGGACTTTGGACAAGATTTGATTTTTTTTGATATAGTAAAGATTAGATCAATTTCAATAAACTCAGCGTAGTTAATTGCCGTTATAGGCAGAAAGTTTAGGGAAAAAAAAAAAACAGACTCTTTTGAATCCTAGACTCCCCTCTCTGCACGTTAAGTGAGTCAAGTTTATGTATGGAACGCGTCTCGCTAAATGCGGCAACCTGCTGATAATATACAGATGTTTGCAGGACAGTATGCAGTAGGCATCTATACGAGCAAGGGACAGGGAATAGGACTAAAAAAAGACAAATGACAGTTTGGAGAATCAAATTGATTTGAATTGGAAAGAAAATGCAAATAAATATTTTTGGGGAAGAAATAAGTCTATACAAGAGTGTTTTTTTTAAATAATAATCAAAATTTTAGTAAACAGACTCGAGTGTTTCTCGGCTCCAGAATCTTGATAACAAACTCATACTTTTCTGCTTTTTTGGTGTTGTAGAATGTAGCTGCTGCGGATGATGAGGATGAATATATGCAGGCTGTGTAGTAGTGAACCGATACTCTGGTGATGGATTACCCGACGAGGAATAAGATGAATATGGAGATGGGGTAGTGCTCAATTGAGGAACACCACGTGGAGGAGACACTTGTTGCTGTGGAGGTGGAGGAGGCATGCTTTGTTGATGTTGTTGTTGAGCAGTCAGGTGCTGATAATTATATCGATGTTGTTGTTGTTTTGTAGATGCCGATTGTTGATGTTGTTGTGGTTGATTAGTATATGCAAAGTGGGCTCGTTGAGGAGAGATCGGAGGAGATGGATACAATGCAGTGCCTCGAGAGTTTGGAGATGGTGGTAGTGCCACAGGACGAGGAATAGCTCGTCGTTGGTGATGTCGTGAAGAGTCTTCGACATTGTAGAAATAGGTCTTGCCTTGGGCTTCTCGTTCGATTTGGGCCTTGATTGGAGCAAGGAAAGGAGAAAATTGTTCCAAAAGATCCTTTTCAGTGACTCTCAAATCCCAATCAAGTAGATAGAGCAATTGCTTTTCCATCAAGTTAACTTCTGGAATAGAAAACAAGCCTTGAGTATATCGAGCCCAGTACTTGTTCTTTGGAGAGGCGTCATTAAGGTTCTTTGCAGACATGATCAAACAGGCCAAGAATACTCGGTGACATGTACAGGCCATACCCTTGGCCATTGGTGGGAGTCGTTGTCTCAGTCGATTCAAGTAGACCAAAGTTGTCATTAGTGTTGGAGTTTGTACATGAGATCGCTGGACCAATGTGTTGATAAAAGAATGCAAAGATGGAAGTGATGAACTTGCTGGAGGAGTATTAGCGGTTGGTGGAGCTGATTGTAATGTTGAGCCAGTCTTTGGATCATATGTAGGTGATGGTGGTGGAGAAGGATATTGTTGTGGTGGATCACACTTGATAACTGTCAATGTTGTGGATGCAAGATAACTGATCATTGCGGAAGAAACTGGAGTCTGGACAAAGATATCCAAGGCTTGTTGATCGATGGTCGACATTTTGTGTTAGTTTTTGTGTATTTTGCTGGGGAAAAAAAAATAATAAGAAAGGTGGAATTAGAAGTCGTTATAAAGGACAATTGAAATGATAAAGAGAGAGAGGATTTGATTAGGTTCTTGTTATCTCTCTTTTTTTATATTAGATCAGATTTGAAATCTTAGTTGATTTAGGTTAAATGACTGTGAAGATTGAGATAGAAGTAAATATATGGGGTAAGGAAAGGAACAAAATGAGTTGACAAAGAGAGAAGAGAAGAAGAAAAAAAGATAGATGGGAAAAAAAATAGGAACAGACTTGTCTATATATATACAAACATCAAGATGAGGAACCATGAGATCTTGACATGGGTAGGAGGTGTTTTATTAAAAAAAGGCATGGTTGGTTTGGCTCATGCTGGTAAACTACCACGTCCAAAAGCCTCAAAAAAGCAACAAGTCTAATAAAAAGAAAGTTTTTTTTTTTTGAGTGTGTGTGTGTGTGAGTTCCCGCCTGCCGCCGCCGCCGCGTGGAGGAGGGGTGTCAACGCGTCTCAACTGGGATCTGGCAGTCTAATCGGGAAACGATCGGCCAAGCCACAATCACCGACAGATCCCCAAGAAAGGGCTCCCGTTTTTGTCCAGGTTGATGGAATGGAGCTACGATACGATACGATTAGATATACCCACGCGCGACGATGATGATAACGATGACGATGGATGAAGGAAGGGAAGGGGCGTGAGATTACAGTATTATGGAAGGCGACGCGATCCTGTAACATCTTAGAAAGGAGACGTTAAAAAGGCGGTGAGGATTTGATTAAGAAAAAAAAGACGCGTAGGATTAATCTGGTAATATAATCAGTTGGTGAAAAAGGATCCAAACTGGTAATTAACCTCAAACCGGGGGAGGGTTGATTGATAAGTGTGTGAGGTTTACACTAAGATTATGAAATTAGTGCCTGAAAAATTATCTTGGATGTGTTTCTTCTATATGCTAAAATAATACAACCGGTTGAATAAAAATATATATACATGAAAAAAAGGGTGTGAAACAAAAAACTAGAGCGAAAGAAGAAGGACGACGACGGTTTTAGTTTTCTTAGTCTCAGTATATGGTTGGTTTATTTTTTTCGGTCGCCAGATTTTATTTTCCAACCGGCGATACACACACCCCTTCCTCAAGATCGATCGGGAAAAGAATATTTTAAAATTAACTTCGAGAAAGGAAATCCAAAGTGTTAGCCCCCTTTTAGTCAATGTCTGATTGTGATGCTTGAGAGTGAGGAACAACGATGGTTGATTGTGAAGAAGAGAGATCTTAATGAGATGCTTCTTCTTCCTTGGTGAATTTTATTATTAATTTGATTTCCATGAAATAATTATCATCTGTAAAAAAGTTATCGAACTATGGGCCCTTGTCTATACTCCGCGTTTTTCTCATCCGATTTGAATAATATATTCGTCTTACTATGCGAAAAAAGGAGAAATAGGAGAGCGCAACCAACCTATCTATCGATGGTGATGATCAAAAGATAATAACGGAGGAGGTAATGGGAAAAACCTTATGCTGCTGCTCCAGTTCCTAGGTTCCTACTTTTGGATAACAGATCATTGGTTGAAACAAAATTTTTGTTCATCAGGTATACATATATACACGTAGATCTGAAACCCCGTAGATGATATTTTCCGGATCTATATTATCGCCTCCCCGTCGTCGTTGTCGTCTCCTCCTCTGTTAGATCACACAATGCGAACCAGGTTCCAATGTTCAATTCTTTGCAGCAAATATGTACAAGGTTTTTTTGTGTTGCGGGTTGATTGGACATTGTGCAATTTATAAATGGTAGATCTCACTAATCAATGCTGGCATGACATTGGTAGTGCAGCTAATGCAAATGTAATAAAGCACGCGGGGGGATCATTCATGCCTGTCATCATGCCAAACAAGTCCAACTTTAGTCTGTTACGGGGTGCATGCATTAGCGCTTAGTACTGGCATTGTGGCTTTTTGTGTGGTGTGGATAAGACCGGACCCGGCTATCGCTTTAGTAGTTTTGCATTTGAGTGTATACTGTAATGGAATAGTTTTGCATTGAGTCCTCAATTCAAGGAAAATGAGGCAATTCCTACATAATAAAACAAGCTAGCTAAAATCTATGGTACATATCCAGTCCTATTACGTACTATAACAATTGTTAGTAAAAAGCTCGCATACATATACCTCGGGCATGTACAAAAGGTTTTATAGTATGATTGACAAATCAGAACATAATGGGTAATACGTTATCCACAAAACGAGAAGAGAACAAAAAGTATCCCGTTCAGACTGGTGCACAGCAATCCAAAACTCATCATTTCAATCAATTCCTTTTTTTTTAAACCCGTCAAGATCATGGTGGTCACTTACAATAAGACTAGACCTGCATTTCGCGTATAGTCTAAACTACAACTTTGGTAATGGAGGAAAGAAATTTGTTCAAAAACGGTTTTTTCAAACGCCTTTTTTGTGCAAAGAGTTTAAAAAAAAGTTTGGCTTTGCGCACGCGTCTCCAAGCCAGCCAGCCCAGCTCAAAGTGACTGCTAATTAAATCCAAAAAAGGAAAGTACCGTGACACTGGTAATTCAAAGGTGAGCTGGCTGGAGGGTAACTTTGTTATAATTTCGGGCCAAATCCCGCCCTGCCTCCCCCCTTTAAAAGCCTCGCCACAAACCCCGCCCAGCCAACTTGTGAATATCCAAATACCCTGTAAATCTGATGCACAATTAATGTCCGTCGTCATGCCATATCGTACATCGATTAACAGGTGGATCTACTGGTTTATTGTGTAAATCCTTGCAAGTCGTCACATTTTTAATTACCACCCCCAGGATTACGTATTGTGTAGAGGTTATAATAATGATTGTTCAAAAGGAGACAGGCATTGTTACATAGTAAATGCACAACAACCAGGGATGCTTATAATAATAATAAAAATTTGGACCCCATTCTTTATTAGCCAATTACCAGATGTTATTGTATGTATTAAATTTATTCTTTACAATGCTAGTCTATATACATGTGTGTTCTCTAAACTGAACAATACCTGTACATGCAGCTAGTAATTATTTTTGAACCAATTCTCGTCTCAAATTGTGACACATTTTGGAAAAATATTGTAGAATAACAATTAAATCTTTTTGCTGTTTATAAATCGATTCGAGTCCAGTCAAAATCTTATGGAAAAATAAACATTCAAAGAGAAAAAAAAAGAGGCAACCAATTTTTTTCTATTTCTCTATAATAACTATTTACCAATTGTTCACCCTATTTACTTATCCAACCTCCTTTACTCGTTACCAAAACCATGGCTTCTACGCGTCAACTTTACGATCATTTATCCGCGTTACAATTAGACGCTCTCGATCTCGTGTATCGCCTGTCTTTCGAATCACCCTTGGATATCGACGATCCAGTAAGTTCAAACAAAAAATGCACTCCTTTGAGTTACTCATGATACTAACCCCACGCTTTTATTTTTCAGTCATCAGATAACAACCAGAGTCACAGCGATACAGAATCGACGACAACACCAACAGATTCGCAATCGCATTCGGATTCAGATTCAACAGCTCCATCGACACCCTGCCTTCCTTCTCTAACAAACACCCCTTCGAGAGATAGCACCAGCAGTTTTGAAGAATTTGACTTTTCAGAACCTTCAACGCCTGTTTCAACGATATCTCTCCTGCCTCAATTGCTTGCGGCGAGTCCAGGGAGCCGGTACAGTCTACATCAAACGCCTAAATTCAGTAGGTTTCAGTTTTTAAACGAAAGCGACGGTGAGAAAACCAACCAGTGAAGTCTGATTTTTAGCCGCATCTGTCTGTTCCTATTTTTTTTAACTCCATATCGTGTGTTCTTGTTACACACTCCTTTTTTGACTTATTTATTATGCGTATATACGTTAGCTTATGATTATTTATGGCCCCCCTCGAATTCCTTATTCATATTTTTTGATTTCCAACAAATCTTTTAAACGATCGTGTGATGATCGGTAAGCCGTTTATTCAACTGCATTCTTTCGATCGGCAACGTCCCTGATTGGTAGGGGGTTTCATTATGCCTCATCAAACTAGGAAAATAGAACCAAGCCCTCTCTTTAGAACGCGTGTGTGTGGTGCCTTTTTTTTGTTTTAACTGTGGGGGATCTTTTTCGATCGGGATCGTTACCGTCATGATTTTCTTCTTTTTATTCCTGTTCCTATTCCTGTTCATATTATATTATTTTAACCCTGTCCCGTGTGTATTAAATCGACCTCCTACGTGAATTTCGATGGCGAATCCTTGTTTTCCAGCCGTAATTGGTCACGCAGAGTATGTTTAGTATATTATAGTATAAGGTAGATATACGGGAAAAAGAAGGGGTGGGGAGAATTTTCCATGGTTTAATAGATTGAAGAAAGACCACGTTCTGCTTCGCAGAGAACCTATAGAGCGTCGTCTATAGACCGTCTAGGCTCTATAGTCCATAGGCAATAGCTGGAAGATTGACAGACTAGTGTAGTTTGTTTTGTCTGAACTCTTTGCTCAGTAGTTGGTAGTTGCGGGAGATGAGAGGTTAGTAGGAAACTCGTTACGCTGGTATTAGATTTGTTTCAATGGTATCTGTAAAGCAGGTCATTGAACTACAGTCGTAGCAACCGCCTGTTTGGTAGCAGCCGCATCAATTAGAAGATGAGCCTGTAGGACAAGATCTTTGAGAACCTAGATTGAACCTACGTCTGGCGCTTCTATTGTCTAGGCTCTATTCTATGCCTTGTTGAGGAATACCGAAAGTTAAGTTTAACCGCCCCCGAGCAATACCGTATCATGAGCCGCATTACATGTAAAGTCTTTTAGTCAGATTTCGAAGCCTAAGAATGTAAGCATAATACTTCTATATAGCGAGGGAGTGTTCGCCGATTCGTTGTTGGCGTGGGTGATCGTTATCGTGGTCGTAATCTATTGGGCTAAAAAGTTTCCTGAGACAAGTGTTTTAAATCTGCAGTGCTATCGTCCACTTGGAATAGCAGCTCTGTGCTGTATCTACAAAGCTTATTAGCTTGAAAAGTGGTTCATTACATTCGGTATAGCCCTGGGTACTCTGTTCTTCTCTCTAGCTATATTGCACTTTCATTCATACATGATAAGCATTAGCCATGACATTCTGCCAATCGTTACCCGAGCTAGGGCTTGCAGTCCTTCAATGCATCTACTAGAGGTGACAACTTTTAACGAGTCTTGGAGGTCTAGATGATAGTGGCGCGCTCGTGGGCGGCAAGAGAAGTACACACCTGCCATTGCATGCGGCTTAAATATTGCGGGAATTAATACCTCCCTTCTCAGCGCATTCCGCACCATGTACAATCAGCAAAACCAAGTTACAAATCAAGTTACAACTCAAATTCCTTCAAAAAAGCGGCAAAAATCCTGTGCTTCTCGGCGCGAAATCGTCAGAAAGTATCAGAGAGATGTCAGCTCCGTCTGGATATCAGTTCCTGTGAAGGTTGACGTATGGTTCCAGAAAGAGCCCATCACCCTTGATTGCAAACAAATAGGTGCAACTGTTCCTGTGGGGTTTACCAAATCTTCACATTCAAGGTATCAATATAACTTCACCGATCCCGAAACACCAAAAGATTGTGGTGTAAAGGGCAAACGATTCCGACCCGTTGCATATAGAATGTCATTCCTACATTCGCAGCCAGAAAAATTCTACAACAGCAAAACTTATACAGTTTCGCACCTCTGCCACAATAACTGGTGTTACAACTGGAACCATCATACATTGGATACACTTGAAGTTAACAAAGGCAGAAATGGTTGCCCTGGGGGCCACAGTTGTCGACACAAGGTCAAGTGCATCATCCCAGGGTACTACAGCGAAGGCTAGTATTGGCATTCCTATTATTTTGTCAGACTGCACGCAGGGGGTGGTAGCGAATTACATGCCGGTAGTTGTTTGGTCAAACATAGGAGACTACACATATACGTTATTGTCGTTTCACTATAATAAGATCCTGTAATGCCAGCCCTATATTGAATTGCACCGGTAATCAACTATCCCACTTCAAGGCGACCGTCGTCCCTTCCAGTGTGACATGCTAATTGCTTGGTCCCTCTTTCCCGCATGCCAGGTCCTCGTTCCACTATTTTCGGGCATTCAAACTCAGCGGTTGTCTTGTCAATCTATTTTTACATCTACTCAGCCGCATGCTCTCTACCCAATATAAGATTTCTTTTAGCCGTAATCGCATCAAAGAATTCTACTAGACAAGAGCAGGAAAAAACCCATGGGGGGAATATTGTTCAGAGATAATAAAAAAATAGTTAATAAAAATATATATGTAGCAGAGAGGAACGGGGGGATTTTTGTGGTTGTTAAAGAAATCAATAGTCATGTCATCATTGCGCATTTTGCAGGTTAGGGGACAGTTGATATTGATACTGTTGTTGTGGTGGTGGCGCTTGTGGTTGTGGTTGATGCATTGGCAATTGTTGTGCATGAACAGGAGGTTGTTGAATTTGAACTCTCTGCTGCTGTTGCTGTTGTAGCTGTTGTTGTTGTTCCACAGACAGCTGTTGCTGCTGCTGCTGTTGAGCATCACGATGTTGCCGTTGTTGCTCACTGCTACTTCCAGTACTCGTTGCAGTTCGAGAACTCGACGCACTCCCACTAGGTACACACCAATTCTTATGATGACTCCAAGACACCAATTGGCAGTCTCGGCTACAATACTTGGTACGTTTACATCGTCGACATTTGGCAAACTGCTTTGGAAACTCTTCCCACTTGTTGCACCCAAAATTGGCACATTGTCGAATTCCACCTCGTGCATCGTCTTTTCGACAAGAGTTTCGTAAAATAATACCAGCCCAGTATTGAATGTCTTCTGGCCAAGTGCTAAAAGTGTACATTTCAACCAGAGGAAATAAATTAACTTGTCGTCCCTTAAATTCTTCATCAATATCATCAGTCGTTTCAAAGTCGTATTCATCGTAAATATATTCAAAATCGTTATTCTTTTTGTTGTCCATAGAGTCAGTTGTTGGGCAAAAAATACCAAAGGCAGAAGTTTCTGCAGGTGCTGATTCTCCATTTGTATTGTCAGACTTATTGCTAGCGTCGCTGTTATTATTAGCGCCACCTGCATCAGTTCGACACGACAAGGATGGAATAATGCGGCTGTTCTGCAACTCGTGTCGTAGGCTAGGATACTTGGATGCAAATGCCAAAATCTCCAATGCCCAGATCACATCTTCTTCCGATGGTTTAATTGCATTGTTCAAGAACGTTCGAGGAAATTCATTAGGAGGACATCCAGCTGACGAAGATTGCAATGACGCAGCAGACTCATCATCATCACTTTGTTGTTGCTGCTGTTGTCGTCGCTGTCGTCGTCTATATTGTCGCTGGCTATTAGTACTGGCAGAATTACCAGTTTGACCTTCATTATTACCCACTCCTCCTCGTTCTTGCTGACTCCCATCTTGCACAACTGAACTTGTTTCATTAGAGCTGCTTTCTAATCCACTGCTAGGATTAATAATTTGAGACTCTGGAGAAACCGATCGCATGATAATATCTTCCGATGATTCTTGTTGTGGAGGTTGTTGTTGTTGTTGTTGTGATTGTTGTTGTTCACTATTATGATTATGGTGGTGGTGGTGATGATGATGATGGTGGTGGTTGTGGTGGCGACTAAATTGATTAATCTCATCTTGATCTCCATTTGTACTACTTTCCTCTTGGGAATCTGTCTGAGATTCAAGAATACTGCTGTTGCTAGCCATAGTATCTGTCTGTGTAGCATGAGCGTGGGTGAAAAAAAGAGCATGCGATGCTTGTGAATGAAGTGGCGCACGACTTCGGGATAAAGAAATATCGGAATTTTGAATAATAGATCCTGCAAACGACGCTGCACTGATTGATGTAGATGGTGGCATTCGTGCTCCATCAAAAGATGGTTCATTAAGACTGTTCATCGTTGATGCTGTACCTGCCAAACTTGGTGTAGTAGATCCGACAGTGGCGGCACCTTCTCCTACTCCTCCGTTGCTTGTCGTCGAAGTAGTGGTAGAATTATTTTTCAAACCTGCTTGTCGACGTTTGTTGACTTGTGATATTTTTGCTTGTCGTTGATGTTCTCGAACTGCCTCGATAGCCTTTTCATCAGTATGTAAATAATTATCCAAAATGGTCACCAAAACAGGTATCAGGCCAGCTTGAACAATTCGTTCACGAATCTCTGGCGAACCTCTTGTACTCAAAAATACCAAACATTGTAAAGTAAAAACCCATTTCGATGTCAATAGTAGTGGATTGTCTTTACCTTCACAGTCGCTTCGACATTCTTTCAAGATTTCCACCAACCGCTCAACGCCACCGTCCGAACATAGCGTTTCTCGAACTCTTGGTGAAGATGATGCAAGATAAATGAGATTGTTCAAAGAGTTTACCAATGGTCGATCTGCTGTACAATCCAGTGCTCTTCTATCATATAATGATGTTGTGATTGTTACTGTGGCGCGATTTGCCGGAATAGACCTGTAGTTGACTTCTCTCATTATATATCGGAAATCTGTCTACACCCGTTTTTTTTTTCTCTTGGAAAGAAAATGTTTGAATAGTTAAATAAAAAAAAATAAATAAAAAGATGATAATGATCAATGATCAATATGAATAGTCAATAACAATAAACCAACAAAAGAATCCCACAATCCTCTTTGACGATGACTAGAAGAAAAGAAGAAGAGGAAAAAAAAAGACTTTTTTGATGGTGTTTTTATTGGAGGAGGGAGGCAAAAAAAGGGAGTGTTCACTGCTTAAAAAGAAAGGGGAAATTATGCAAAATTTAGCGCCGCCAAAAAGAACCAGTTCCTTTTTGTTTTTGTTGCGTGAGTAGCTAAATATGCTGTGCTGGGCTTGGGGCGGGCGAGGGAGTGGCCGGGCGGCTGCGTGCGAAAGCGCCGCCGCTGATGATGATTTTGCCACCCATAATAAATAAATAATATAAAATACCAATGTTTTAGTAACGCCACTCCACCAACGTGGTTTTGTATGATTTACTGCTGCTACCGCTGCCATATATTTACGCTTAACATCTGACGATGCCATGATGATGATGAAGTTGTGACTCCGTCAATATGTAATGTCAATTTATCACTCGTCCTTTTTTTTTCTCAAGTATTTTAGCTATAGAATAGATTTTTTAATCCACCCGGGTTGTTTCAAGTGGAGGGAGGGGGAGAAAGGCAAAAATCTTTCTGGTTAATTCGAATTTATGGGGAAATATTAATACAACTGCATAGATTGATCACCATCAACAAAACTAATAAACTGAACTAAACGAAACGAAATATCATGTTTAGCAGTAGATGATGATGACGATGGGGCGGGGGATGTTTTTTTTTATTATCTTATCGTCTACCCACTGGTTGTTGTTTTTTTCTTTGTGAGATAATGTCTCACGCTTCATTCCAACGTTGTAGGGTATAAAAGCGTCGAGTGGCGTCTCACACGATCAATCGTGAATAAAAATCAATCACCATCCCCCCTCT
>JAKTQM010000836.1:0-11828 GCA_030558825.1 Blastobotrys niveus
TCGACTAACCGTGGCATTCGGTTACTCTTATCTTCACGGATGTCAAGTAGATCATACACATCGTCAGTGATGATCAATGCATCATGTTTTCGGGCAAGTTTAAGTAGTCGTTGTCGGTCTGCAAGCGTCATGGTGGATCCTCGTGGATTGGAAAAAGTCGGCACGAGGTACACCACGTAACGATACAACTTTCTTTCTGGATCAGTAGGACCAAGTTGACCGTCCACGACGCTTCGGTCAATTTGACCGTTAGCTGCTGCTTCATTGTCGTACCGTTCGAATTGTTCCTGGAGGTAATCGAGGTTAATGCCGCAGTCGTGGGTCTCTGGGATAGCAGTGAGCCGGTCGTAGAACCCAGCATCATGGAACACTGCGTTGATCAGAAAGTAGGTAGGAGAAATGACAAACCCTCGTCTAGTATACCCGGTCTGGGCAGAGGTACATTGTTGCAATGCGGTTTGTGCGCCAAAACTAGCCCCATTGGTCAAATTAATACTATCCGGGTCAATAGGTGAGCCATCACCATGTGCCTTTTGTGACCAGTCGGCGATGAGTTGTCGTACGGTCAAGGCACCAGGATCACTACCATAGGTAAGAGGGTGTCGGATTTCCCAGTCGTCATCACCAGGCCGGTGATCTGGGGTTAAAAGTGCTTGTGCTCCGGCAAGGATTTCATGAGATGCAAGAAGATTGTCTGATGGGTGGCCCTTGAAGAAATTGATAGGCGCTGCAGTCATTATTATTTATTATTACTATTAGAATGTGTCTGTGTCGATAGGATAGGTGGGGAAAGGAAAACAATGGGGGCGGGAAGGGAAAATAAGGAAAAAAAGGGGCGGGAGATGGTGAAAATGGAGGCGGAGAAGTGTTTAAATAATGTTATATCGTACACCACACAACTCCGTATTCCTTCTACAATTAGTTAACAAAAACATATACACAGAAACACATGCTTATTAGTTTTTCCATTCATTAATTATTAATTAAAATCTAACCCTACTTCGTTAACTCTTACCTTCATTGTTATTACCTCGACTCACCTGCTTCATACTGCTAGCGGCGGTGGGCACGGCAACTCTCAGCGGCGCCCCTATTTTGTTTCCGCCGCCGCCGCTGGTGTTACTGCCCGATGATCTCGATTGAGAATGGCTCGGTTGGTGTTGTGACTGCGACTGCGACTGCGACTGCGACTGTGATTGAGATTGAGATTGCGCGATCGCTGCGGCTGCTAGCGTAGATGCATTGGGCGAATCCAATCCATGCATATTATTATAATGATGATGATGGTCGACATTTTCCTTCTCCACCCGGGATGGCACTCGCTTATTTACTCCCAGAATGGAATTATTTCTCATTGCCGCGCCCATGGATGGGACACTCGGGTTTGATAAACTCTTGCGTTTTAGTTCCTTCTTGACGCCAAATTTCTTTTTAGCTGGAGATGATGATTTACTCATGCTGCTGTTACTGTTTGTGCCGCTGATGTTGGCGGCCATTACGCTGCTGCTGTGGTTATCACCGCTCGAATCGCTGTCGGCCTCCGCACCACCACCATCACCATCTTGATCGTTTTCCTTATCTTCCTCATCTTCGGCGAAATCAACCTCCACATCTCCATCACCATCTACACTCACGTCCATATTATTGTTTGATAAGATTGGAGAAGTTGATGGTTTAGGATGTTTTGCTGGTGGTTTCTTGGTCGGTGAGGACGTGGCTGTTGAGTTGACGGTCGACGCATCGCTCTCACTAGAATCGTCTTCCCATCGAACTCGTTTCACTGGTTTTTTTGCAGCAGCTGGGGAAGATCTCATTACCACACTGTGCCGTTTAGTAGATGCAAACGGGCGTCTGAACCCAGTCTTCTTTTGGTGTAATGCTGATGGAGGGTTGTTGTTCAACAGTGATGAAGATGCTGCAGATTTTGACGGTGATGATGGACCATGGGAAGATAATTTGCGACCTGGAGCGGCGGCCGAAACAGCGGGGAGAACCTTGTCGATTGTGATGGTGCTGGCGTTAAAATTGTGCGATTCGAGTAACTGGATACATGCTCGTGTCATTTGCTTTAAAATATCGTCGTTAGGCAACTCTCCGGTTGATTTCATCGTCAACAAACTGGTATATGTTTCAAAATACATTCGAGCCATGGCATCTAATGAACCTGCCACTGGGATCTCCACCATGGATTCTTGTAAGAACTCGTTATGCACACGTTGCTTCTGTAGCTCGGCATAAGTCTCGAAATGTTCACTATCATGATCCGTCCACCCAGTTGTCTCCTTCAATCGCTTCTTCAACGAGTCAATGGCAGACTCCACCGCAGCTTGATCCTGTAAGCTATCACAATAAATCTGAAGAGACTCCTGTTCCGAAGTAAGTTTGTGTAGTAACTGGCCCGCAGCGTCTCTAATACCTGCAAATTCATCGTTATCTGCAGGAAGTGGTTTCATTAAAACTTCGACTTGAGCAATCTGATTTGCCAGTGATCGAAGTCGAGCCAAACATTTTGATCGTTGTTTGCGGTTTTCTGCTGTTCGATTGATTGTCGTCTCCAATGATTTCTTGGCTTCTTCAATTGCTGTAATACATCCTTGTCGAGTCTTTTCATGCTTTTGCATCGCTATACTAATTGCTTTATTCTCTCGGTTCCGTAGTTGTTCGATCTCTGCTCGTTGTTCAGTGATCATCTTCAAATATGATCCAACATGTCGATCCAGATTATGTTCATTTCGAGTTACCTTGGTCTTGATCTTTTTGGCTCTGTCAGCATACTTTAGGGTATTCAGTGTTTCGTCGTAGTGTGCTGACGAAGGGCTCACGCATACAATCATGACCGTCTTGCAATTGCCACCAAGTGAGAATTTCAACAGCCGCGTCAATTTAGAATCTCGATACGGTACATGACCTCGTCTTCGTGGATCACACAATGCATTAATACAGTTGCCTAGTGCCAGCAAACTTTTGTTGATGTTGGCACCTTCCATCAGCCGTTCGCCCCGGTTCTTGGTCGCTGCGGCTCTCTCGCTACCTGCCAAGTCAATGATAGATAGTGTAGCAAACGTATGAGCTTCAGAGAGCTCTGCTGTACGTCCCTTTTGGGTGACATTGATTTGTAGCACAGCATGGGACCGCGAAGATGTGGCATTGGCTTCTGTGGGGCTCATGGTCCGGTTCTCATTACCTTGTAAGATCATATCCATCACTTCATTTACGTTATTTGGCCGATGACTGCTCAAGTTCGATACACTAATCCGCTTGTCTGAATCTTCTCGCAATACCATCTGCTTATTGTTATCGGGAGCTAACAGATCCCTGATAGTCTCGTTGTAAATCTCAAGGTATGATAACGAAATGTCGGTATGTTTGGTATCTTGCAGGTTTTCAATTCGTTCGAACAATTCCTGCATCGTTAAGAAAATAATTCCGGGGTTATCTGGATTACCACTGATTGTGTGTGTTTTGCCACACCCTGTAGCGCCATATGCAAACACGGTAGCGTTATATCCGTCCAACACATTGTCGATTAGTGGCTTGGTGGTATGACTATACACTTCGTCTTGTGAACAATTTTCGTCAAACAAACGGTCGAATACAAATCGATGTTCTCTAATACGATTGGTTGTTTTTGGAAACGCTGCCTTTTGCATTGAGGACAATGGGTTGCTTTCAGGAGGGTCGAAAATCAACATTTTATCATCTACTACATTGATCACTTTTCGAAGTTGTTTACCAGACCCGGGCATTCTGAAATTACCCGCACCACCAGCTTCATTGCTGTTGTTTGTCCCTGCAAAGCTACCGTCGCCTAAGAATAATGGCTCATTTGAATGTTGTCGTAATTTTGAGGTTTCTGCAGGTGTGAAAGGTCGAACTCGTACTGACATAAATATTTGTTAGCATAATCATCATCATCATCATCATTATCAATTTCCAAATCTCAAACTTCAAGGGAAGCATGCATCACATACCTGTAACAGCAATAGACGACTCTTTACCGCTCATTATTTTGTAAATTTAGTTGTCGGAGATCATGTACCAGTTTAGAGTTGTTTGATGGTGTATTAATTCTTCAAATTTCGAGGCTTCCTGTGCTTTGGTGACGACAACAATAACTTCCACTACTTTTTATTTTTCTAAAATCTTTTTTTGATATCAACACAGTGGACTTATTAATTATGGGTATCTTTTTTCAATCTAGAAAACTAAGCTTCTAGGTTAATAATGTCGTCGTTGATCCGGTGAAGAATTGAAGGAAAGAGAAAAAAAAAGTTGCAAAGGGGAAACGGAGAGAAGAAAAAAATAAACAAACAAACATGAAACGTAAGCTTGCGCGCCCAAAATAATATTTTTCTGGTGTTTATGCGATTGTGCGCGTGTTTTGTGCCTACAAAAAAAACTATGAAAGTAGCAGGGGCATATAAAACACGTGAAGTAAGACGTGCAGAGGAGGTAGAATACTATAGATTTTATGCTAAAGACATCAAAAAGTCCATCCATTGAGACTGGGTTTTGGTAATCGCGATCGAAGCATCGCGTGGGTGCCAATTGTAACGACGCGATTTGGCACGGCCAAAATACAGGGTTGGCGAAAATTATTAATAAATGCTGAAATTAAAAAAGAAGCTAATCTATTGTCGATATAAGCTACTCTTTATAGAAAAAAATCGGCCAAAAAGCTATTTACAATGTCCAGACCGCAAGATTTCTGGGGGTCGATTATTCTTGCAACAGCTCTTCTACGTAGCTTGGAACATGCTGAGATTCCTTCTTCATATCATTAATATACCCCTTGGCGCTGTAACCATAGCCAGACTCAATCAGCGCCATGACACTCGACAACATGATCCGCCTGGGCAAGGGAATGCCGTTCTTATGACTATCCAAATGTAGTTCCTGGATCATGAGCGGGTCGGCTGATTTTCTATGGTGATTCAGGATCATCAAGATTGAGTCTTCATTAGGTGAAATATCGAGTTTGGACTGGCATTCCTGGTACAATGCTAGTCCGGCATCCTTGTCGAGTTTGTGTGTCGCTTCACAGATAATGTTCATCAAGAGGCTTTTCAGAGCATCCGTGGTTTGAGGTTTATCGCAAATTTCAAGTAATAAATCACCGGCTTTTGTCAAGTTTTTGCTGACCGTTAGTGCCTCCACTAGTTGAGGCAATTGCTTTACTTTTATAACCTCTGCATATTCTCTCATCCGTTCCAAGATTTCAAATGACGGTGATATCTTTTCGGATCTTGCATGTGCCTCTACTAATGCAATATTATACTGCATCGACACTGGTAACGATTGCTGGTGGAATACCTCTCTTCGTTTCATTGACCGTAGTAGACACCATCTCACCATAGCGTAGTCTCCGTACCTCGATGCCACGTCTATTATCCGCTCATAACACCAGTCACTCAACACGACGCTACCGGGGATAATGGCAGTCTTGTAAGCCCATTGCAGCGCCGCATAGTGATAATTCTTAGCCGCATGCGATATAAATAGTCCCCACGTACGCGAGTAAATGGCACCCATCTTTTGCATTCGATGCATCATTTCCCACGCAAAATCCACGTCTCCATTCTCTATCAATGCTAGAAAAACCACCTCATTAAGATGATAAACCAAAGAGTATCCTTGCTCAGCAGCTTCTTTAATCACCAATAACCCGCTCTCCAGCTCCCCATTAGATATATAAAGTGTCACGAGGTTTTCATATATCGATGCTACAGTTTTTTTTGTCTTTGGTAACTCCGCAACGTTACTGATTTGCCAATACCGAAATCGAAGCAGCGGGTCTCCAGTCGAGACGACGATTTTGAACAGTTGTTTCATTGAAGCGAGGGAATTCGAGCTGGTGAGGTACCCCAGATGCTGGTACTTTTCCATCAACTCAACTGCCAACTCGCTATGCTTTGTTGTTGGGTGGTATTCTTCTAATGTCGTTAGTAACTCGTCGTAAAATTGTCGTCGTGCGTTCCAATCCTGCTTCAATACAGTCTCACCGATTTTTAGAACTTTATCGTATTCTTTCCCCTTTCGCAATGCTTTCATATGTACAATTAAAGATTTCCAGTCTTGGGATTCTAGTTCTTTCAAGCTTGACAATGTCGATACCTTGTGCAGCACTTTTCCAACAGTGTCGTCTTGCTCGCCGTCTCCACAGCTTTCATTGTTGTTCCCCATCTGCCACCAATTGCCGGTCAATACTGCTGTCGCAGTGGAGTTTTGTCTGAATTGAAGTCTTCGAACACTGCGACAGCGCCCCAAGTACCTTGTTATATTCATCAATCGTGTATCTAACTTTCGAAATCACTGGAGTATTGTAATATTAAAAATGAAGCGTGACTAAAATTATACTTAGTCGGAGCCGGCTCTTTTTTGTCTCTGGTTCCAACCAAGCGACACTGAAAAAAATTTTTTATATTTTTCACCTCCATCTTTTTATCATCAACCGTCCCCTATAGAGATAAACGAATGCTTCGGTCATTAATTCGCTCGCAGGTATGATCAGAATTTTGCATTCAATTTTATTGTAAATATATACTAACAGGAAGAATAATTTTTTTATAGACGTCAGTTCTGCATGCTGCTAGAACGAAGGCACCGCGGTTCCAACGGCCGGTGATCATGGGCGCCGCTGCCGCCATGGCCGTGCGATTCAATAGTACAAGCGCAGAATCAGCTGCCTCGGCTGCTTCGACATTAGTACAGAATGCTACTGACATCAAGACAGAAATTGGTGCGGTTGCCACCTCGCAACCATCCGTAACTGCTGCCGAAGCCATTTCTGAAATCACAAACACAGTTTCCCCAGATCAGATTGGGTACTTTCAGTCTTTGGGTCTCGCACAAAACTGGTACTGGCCACCAGATATTTTCCAACACATTTTCGAATACACACATGTCTATACTGGGTTGCCATGGTGGGCTACTATCGGTGTCGTGACGTTGGGGATGCGATTGGTGATGTTGCCAATGTACTACAAGGCTACCGACACCACTGCCCGATTCAGTAAACTTCAACCGGAAATGCAACAGATTATGGAAGATTATCAACAATCCAAGGATCCTCTAGAAGGTCAAAAGGCGTTGTTGCGACGAAAGCAGTTGATGGCCAAGCATAACATCAAGTACCGATGGTTGATGGCACCAATGATGGGTGCTCCATTTTTCATTGGTATTTTCGCAGGGCTCAACCATATGGCACGAGCTCCAGTAGAAGGGTTCTTGACACAGGGGTTGGCATGGTTCCCGGATTTGTCGGTGGCTGATCCATACTTGGGATTGCAAATCTTGACTGCATTGATTTATTCTGCTACATTTAAGCTTGGTGGTGAGATGGGTGCTACTCCTACTGCTGCTGCAATGAAGAAGATTATGCCATGGTTGCCATTCATTGCTATTCCTTTGACAATGAAGGTTCCAGCTGCTACATGTTTGTACTTTGGGTTCAATGGTCTTTTATCTTGCATGCAGGCTGCTGTATTCCAAAGTCCAAAGATGCGAAGTGTTCTAGGATTGGCACCATTGGTTAAGAACAACAATTTGAAGCAAGAAAACACGGTGGAAGCTATGAAAAAGATGTGGCAAAAGATGAATGAAAATGCCCAGGAAACTGCTCGTAAGCAAAAGGCTGAATTGGAGCAGAAGCGAAAGCATGAATTGGAACAATTGAAGAAGGAAAGCCGACGGTTTATTCAGGTTGATAATTCTATCAAGAATACCCAAAAGAAGGCTGCCGCTGCTAGCCAGGGAAAGCGTGTCAAGAAGGGTAAGGAATTGAGAATGTAAGAGACCGTTAAGGTGAGTTATGTTTGTTTTTGTAAATAGTGGATATTGTTTTGTTTTTCTTTTTGTATTCTTTGTAATGATATTATATATATATTAGACCAGCAATTATTTTCGGTCTCTCATACTCGACACTTAACGTTTTGCCTGGTCCTGGCCAACAACACAAGTCTTTTCAAGTCCCACCCTCATACATGCATGCCAACACTACTCACTAGAAATTTTTACATAGTCAGTTGTGACATGACATGTCGGATGATTGAGTTTACGGCTTTGTCTACTATTTGTGAAGTTGTACTCTATTGACCATACCCACATTTCCGGTATTCTGGGTGCGGCTTGTCAGCCTCACGAAGATCCTTTCATATTAAAACTTTAACTTGGGAACGCAAAAGAGACCTTCTCTGCAAAGGAGAAAGGCAGGGATCAGGATATTAATCGGTGACCAGCGACGTCAACCTCTTGAATCATCATTCCGTGGCACCAATACTGGTAGAACAGGGGAAGGACACAAGAAGCAAAAAAAATTATAGGATCACGAAAGTCAAAAAGAAATCGTTTAATGATAAGAGCTAATGCTCTCATCTCTTCGTAGGTCGATCCCGGAGTCGAACCGGGGTTTTCAGAATCAAAATCTGAGGTGATAACCGTTACACTAATCAACCGCAGTTGCCCGAAAAATCGTGAGACCATTTTTGGGCAGAAATTCATCGGAGTTCCGACTACTCTGTGCGGCTCAATGATTAAAATTGATATAATTTGTCAAATATGTCGATTAAGAAGATTTTATAATGTTCAAGGAGTTTATTAAGTCTCAAAGAATTGCGTATGGGTCAATTGAGTGAATTTACTGGCCCAGTGGTGAGATATGGTGCGTTTTGTTCACGTTAATGGTCTTCGGGAGAGGATATTTTAACTCATCGATATCCGGTACCTATCTAGGTCTACAGACATTTGTATATGGTTATAGAATGGGAATAAATGTAGATTGATAATATTGTAATGAGTTGTAGGTGGCTCTGCTCCTGATGGAAGTTAAAAAGAAGAAGGAAACAGGGCCATTGAGATACAAATGGTATAGAGGCGGCAAACTGAATAGGGCACACACAGGGTTTAACCCGTTTATGTAGCTTCCAACTTGCGAAGTTCAGATATCTATTGTATGTGGAAGTTAATTGGTCAGTGAATAAAAGCGCATACGTCTTTTGGGGATCTAAAATGGTTCACTTTTGGATGCGGAGTTGCCGCTCCAGATGGTTCGTATTCAATGCACCCACTCTACATTCTTAGAGCTTGATACTGCATTCCAATTCTTCTAGTCGGCCTTTTTCCGTCACGTTCAAGATATCTTCAAGGCATAGCACTGTGGTCGCAGTTCCATCGCCCTATTTCCCTGCGGCAGCGAGTCCCGACGGACCTGCGTAAACTAACGACCTCACTACCTTCCACCCTGGGCTCGTCTATTCTAACCATCGCTCCATGCTTCGACGGTGAGCAGGTGAGCAGACTGGGTAGGTCGGCAGCGGCAACAGTACCGGAATGGTTGTCAGAAATGTATTTGCTGGAAACTCTAGCCACTGGCAACAAGGAGCTGATGATTCACGCTTATCGGGTCCAATTGCACATGTCACCTTTTGAGTGAAAGCAATGCAATTTAATACATACAATGTAGCAGTTGTAGGTGTAAAAAGGAGGAGGAAAGGGGGCTGCGAGTCTGGTGGCGGTCAACATGATGGCGTTTCATATACTTGTGCGGCTTAACCGCCGAACGCATCTCAGGCACATCTTCAGCGCCAATAATCTTTTTCTTGAACGATTCACGCGGAATTATTACTTTTGTTAGCTCATGGACGGAAATAAGGCTAAAAAATTGGCACATTGCTAGCAGAGGGAAGTGTGAGGGCCAAATGAAAGGTACAACGCAAGCAGCACCATCGTCAATGTTAAATCAACAGGATATCGATATAGGACGATCAATTTGAAACCCATATTGATTTTTTTAACACGAAAACCGTATCAGAAGTAGCCTAATGTCCGAGATATATCTTCAGTAGCTTGCAGGTAGTCTAGCATACGCCTCCATCCATTCCTATGGTCCCATAAACGGGCTCTGACGCGGTATAATTATCGTTGTATACACCAATCGGTTCAGTACTCCCGGTAATCCCTGTAATTACACGAGGCGCATTCGGGTTGGTTCTTCCAGGTCTCTATCGTAGTATCTTGCGAGGCGGGAAATTACCCATTTCCATCATCAATCAGGGATCCTCGCGTCAAAGTTGTCGAAAGTACGGTAAATGCTGTCCATTTTTGGTGCTCAATCGTTCACGAGGGGATATTCATGCATTAAGCTATGTATCAGCTCTGCTGACCAACGACCCTACGACCTTTATTGGATTGTGTGTAGCATCGCTGCTGTTATATGCAAGTTTCCACATAAAAGAATTCCTCTCGTCGTCTGAATAACAATATGTGACACCATAGACACGATTGACTTACCAACCTATTCGCAAACATCCAATTCTAGAGGGCTAAAGGGAGCATTTGCCATTGCCTAAAGCTCTCTACTTCAACCAACTCTTTTTTGATCGTTTGATAAAATTCATTCTAGATTTTGCAAGTTATAATAGTAAAAAAAAAACGAACTCTATAACATTAATTATTAGGAACGCCCATTGACTGTCCGCCGCGCGCGGCTTGATGCTCCAGATTTCCTACAATCTGGATACCATCTCATTCATCAATAAAACATGGTATACCAGTTTTGGTACTTACAAACAGCAATGTAAAAAGAATTGTGGCTGTGGCTTAGCTTGTGAAACCAATAAAAAAACAGGGTAGTACCCGTTCTTTGGCGGTTGAGGACCCTGTACCCAAAACGGATCAATTTATATTGACAGTTGAGGTAGTTTGGTCTAAGACCAATTTGGATCTTTGGTACTAAAGGTGACACAAATTGCTAGCAAGCAAAAAGATATCCTTGTCTCAGGGCAAGATATATTATTATCCGCTTGCAGGCCGTTTAAAATATATCGACTCTTTCCTGTTCACTTTCAACGGATGCGTGCGCTCCCATTTGTTACAAAAACGCAAATTTCACAGGCGACGGGCCCGCACTAACACAAAAACACACAAACTTTAAGCTCAACCCCCCTCTCTCATTCAATACCATTGTGCATTTAATTAATATTATAAGGCATTTTAGGTTGTTGAGTAAAAAGATAAAACAATGGGTAACTCTTCTTCTCAGGAGGAAGCGACCAGAAGGTCCAACAGTGTTTCAAAGAGGAATGATTCACCAGCGCTACGGTCTTTACAACAACAAATAGACGATAGAGTACCAACGCCTAAACATGAGTTCGACAAGCAGCAGCAGCCACCGCCAAAACGACAGGAGCAGCAGAAGGGCGAGGGAAAGAAAGACCACGTAGATATTTCCAAAAAGACAAAGACCGAGACGCCAAAGCAGACCGTTAGTAATACGGAAACGGAGGTGATCCCACAATCATCACAGCATCAGGAGAACGTAGCAGCAGCAGTCAGGGGCAACCCAGCAGTACAACAAATATCTAAGCCTGTTCCAATCAAAGGGAACTACTCGCATGATGAATTTGTTGAGCATGTAGAATCTGCAACTCCGCCAGTGAATTTCAATGAACAAGTCAGACCTCCACATCAGCAGCAGCAACAACAACAACAACAGCCAGTTGCTACACCAGCATCGACGACAACTACCACGACACCGGAAAATGCAACAGCATCTCCACCGACACGACCGGGACTCAACCGACACAAGAGTGCCATTGTATTAGAAACGGAAGATGAGACGGATCAGATGCAAAAGTTGAATTTGGAGCAGACGCCAGTAGAAGAAGATTCAACGCCGCGGCGGCGGTCGTCGGGATCTAGGACGTTAGACGAGGATGGTTCAACTGCTACAGATGAAGGACCTACATTTGATTTCAAGGTGGAATGGAAGCAAGGTGGACGAAAAGTTTATGTTACGGGTTCATTCACAGACTGGCGTAAAATGATCCGTC
>JAKTQM010000837.1:0-11621 GCA_030558825.1 Blastobotrys niveus
CAGAGAAGTGTGAGCAAGTCAGCCGCGATACGGTGCCCGAGTTATTTGAGAAGCAACCAGATATCTTATTCCAGCATGCCACGATGATCTCGCCAGAGTTGCTAACTCAGCAAGGTGTACCAGTGTACGCGCTAGATCAGCATGCCGGCCAGTTTGTCATTACGTTCCCCAAGGCATATCATTGTGGATTCAACCATGGATTCAATTATAATGAAGCAGTTAATTACGCTCCACCAGACTGGGTGCCGTATGGTGAAGAATGTATGGTGTCGTATCGAATTCAAAAACGGGCGCCACTGTTCAGCCACGACCGGTTGCTGATCAGCACGGCTGAACGCGATACATCAAGGGAAACGGCAGAATGGATTCACCCGCATTTGCGTCGAATTACGCAGCAGGAAATGGAGGACCGTAAGAACGTCAAGTATGCGTATCCTGATGGGTACACCAAGGAACTAATCCAGAGCGATGCCTCGGATGACCGTATTTACCAGTGCTGTGTGTGCAATACCATTTCCTATGTGAGTCGATTGGTTGTGAGCCACTCGCGTAATAACCATAAGGTGTATTGTTTGCATCATAAGCCTCCGGCGGAGAGTTTACCTGAGGGGGCTCGAGTGACGTTGGAGATGCGGTACAATACAAAGCAGTTGGAGGAGTTGTGCCAGGAGGTTGAATTGCGATTCCAGGAGCCAGTGGCTACGTAGTAGTGTCTATATTTATTTGTCTCTCTCTTTGTCTATTTATTTTAGTAGCTTGTTACGATAAGAAACGAACAGTAGAACGAATTCGTACATATAGCTGTATGTGTCTCACACCAGCGATCTTTTATCTTGGTGCGATAGCGATGCCACATCTTGGATATCTACAAACAGCCGCCTGCGCTGGCTAGCATATTCAGCCAACCATTCCTTCATTCTCATAACAGACATTTTGAAACTCTATATCCGTATATATCTTACATAGCAATCTTTATACAATTACGTTTCATTACTCATCATTATCTTCCAACAAAATTCTCCACAGCAACATATCGTTGAAGAAATCATGGTGCACAATCGATACCAAGTAATAATCATCATGAATACTCTTCAGCAACTTCTCAGTAGCAGTTCCTGGCTTGTAAAGCTGTCGCCATTCTTCCCAAATACTGAACGATTCATCTCTCCATGCCTTGAACGATTCTTCTTCGACAATTGTCGTTTGTACAACTTCCCGGTTCGGGAATACACCCCACGTCACAGCATTGGAGCTCCCCGCTGGCAGGTTGGTTTCAAAATGCCCATCAGCTCCACCAGCATAATACGATACATCATCGCTATACTTCTTATCCAATCGTTCCTTCAACTTTGCCCAATCCTTCTTACTCAAAAACAACTCGACAAACGCCTTTTGGAATACTTGGCCACCTGGTGGACCCCACCCAAAGATCTTATCGGTAGAGCTAGCACTGCTGCCGGTAGCAGGTTGGGATGCGACGGTCCACCAGCCTCGTTCGTTAAGCTGCATCAGTTCTTCCTGGATCAACGCAGTTTCCGCGCTCAATCGTTCGTCATTCCATGGCAAAATCTCCAGCTCGTTGGTAATGTGCTTGACAAATAACTTGGTGATATCACTGGTGTCAACTGGGTACCCCCAGAGCTTGAGAGCTTGTTCATTGTCGACATGTAGAGTAGGACCGTACCCGTCAATTTCACCATAAGCAGGAGACTTGGAGTTACCGAATCGACCGTTGGTGTAGTCGTCCCAGGTGGCTTCCCGGCCAAGCTCACCTTTACCAGTAGAGATGGAGACTGGGTCAATTGGTTTATCATTGATATGAGTATGCTCGGGTTCAAGTTCGTTCAAATTGGCTTCGCCGTTGGTTGTGGTATGTGTAGTTTTAGAAAGAGATTCCTTGCTGATCATCCCGGTACGGACCAAAATCTTGGCCACGGACTTTTCCAAATTGAGAGTATAGAAATGGAACCCGTGGATCAATTTAGATCGTTGTCGTACCTTGTTAATGATATCGGTGAGAACTTCAACACCGGTTTCCTTGACTTGATGATCATCACCGGTTGGAATTGACTTGAACTTTTCCAAGATTTCCTCTGGAATCGACGCCTTTGATAGTTTAGCAGCTCGTACAAATGATTGATAAGAATTGACTGGCATGAGACCAGGGATAATCGGCACCCTGCTGAACAACGCTGGGTCTTCTTTCATTAGCAAATCTTCAAAATGCATAAACTTGTCAACGTCGTAGAACAATTGCGTAATTATAAAATCAGCACCAGCTTCAATCTTTTGCTTTAGGTATGGGATATCATGCTTTGGATCCTGATTACTGGTATCTTGGCCATCAACATGGCCCTCAGGGTACGCCGCCGCACCGATACAGAATTCGTCACCATGTCGTTGCCGAATATACTTGATTAGATCTGTAGCGTGATGGAACTGAGAGTTTTCTGGTGTCGTCCATTTGTACTCTGCACCTCGTGGTGGGTCACCTCGTAAAGCTAAAATGTTTTTGATCCCGGATTTAGACGCTCGATCAAGGGCATCGTCTAGTACCCGCTGGTCCATGTTGGTACATGTCAAGTGGAGAATTGTACATTGATCAAGATCCTGTGCCATCATTTCAGCGATGTCCAATGATTTCTCGCTAGTGGATCCACCAGCACCCCATGTTACAGTCATGAATAGTGGACCAAGTTTGGACATTCGTTCCATACGAGCCGTCAAGTTTTGCAAGCCCTGAGTCAGTTAGCCAATCTGTAAATTGATTTCTACTATGAAGAAAAGGAGGAGTGGGGGGAAACATACCGCTTCGGTCTTTGGTGGAAAGAACTCAAAGGAAAAGAAGTTCTGACCTGGTTTTTGATTGATCGCCTGTGTAACCGATTTCATCGTCGTTTTTTGATCTGTAATCGTTTCTATGAAATATGAGGGAGGGGAGGCAAAGAAGAAAAAAAAAGTCAGCCGGCCCGGGCCATATAAAATTCCAGGAACGGCACATACGCGGGGTCAAGCTCGGGACCCCGGTGATCGGAGTAAAAAAGAAGTCCAAAAGTCTCACTTAACTACTGCTAATTTGTCCGATTGTTGACGACATTGAGAAAAAGACGATGGATGATGACGATGAAGAGTTGTTTGTACAGCAGCAAGATGAAGGAGGAAGGGTATATGATGGCACTGATTTGTTAGAAAAAGCGGAATGGGCCGAGAGAAAGAAGGCGCAGCAAAAGGAAACAAGACAGGAACAGGGTAGGGAAGCAGAACCGGAGACAGCGGATGAAGAGGTCACGACAGTGGGGAATTTGAAACCGGTGACGACGTCGTTACAGATTCCATTTCAGCAGAAGATCGTAACTGAGATGCTGGGTGAGGATGGGTTGTTGATTTTGGCTCGTGGGTTGGGGCTGATGAAGATTACCGTCAACTTGATACATTGTTTGGACGTGATTGGACTCGACATGCAATCTAATCAGAAACCGGAGAACAGCTTGGTGGTGATTTTAAATGCGACCGATGAGGACAATATCCAGATACAAGAAGGATTGCGTGATTTATCGACAATTGATGGGTTAAATCGTAGTGAATTTGACGACGAGATCGAAATAAGGAGCCGTCCGCGGCGTGGGTTACGGGTGTTTTCAGATACAGTGACAAAATCCAAACGAAGCGCTGCTTATGCTCAAGGAGGGGTGTTTTCGGTGTCTAGTACGGTCATGGTGGCGGATCTGTTGAATGGTACTATTGATAGGCGGAAAATCACGGGTATTGTCGTGTTGAACGCGCATCGCGTCACGGAAGAATCTGGCGTGTCGTTTGCATTGCATTTGTACCGTGCAGTTAACAAAGCAGGGTTTATCAAGGCGTTGTCAGATCAAGCAGAACGGTTTTTCAATGGGTTTTCTGCATTGTCGAAGCATTTGAAGTGGCTGAGAGTGCGGCGGTTGTGGCTGTGGCCACGATTTCATGTTAAGGTACGGCAAGCGTTGGATTCCGGAAGAGATGTGGTGGAGTTGGCAGTGTGGCCGACGGATGCTATGGACGAGATAGGGAAGAATCTGCGAGCGATTATGGAGTCGTGTTTGTCAGAATTGCGACAATTGAATGTAGTGAAACAGAATGTGGAGAATGCAAATGATAATTGGACATTGGATAATGCTATTTTGAGGAATTTTATGGGGATTGTGCGAAGTTCACTCGGGCCTGTGTGGCATCAAATGAAACCAAAAGGTAGGCAGCTGGTGTATGATATAGGCGAGTTGTTGCAGTTGCTGGAACGGTCGACGACTGCCAATTCGGTGGCGTTTTTGCGTGATTTGACATGTATGCATAGATTGGCACGGATATCTTTGTTGAAAGGATCAACTTCATGGATTGAGCATCCTGCTGCGGATCATTTATTAAAAGCTGCAAAGAAGCGGGTTTATGGAGAGTACGTGGAGGAGCCGCCGAAATGGGATCAGTTGGGGAAGATTCTAGAGGAGATTGCAGTGCAACAGCAGTATAAGCAGAGTAATGATATGGATGGGCCCATTCTTATCATGTGTAGTACTTTTGCAGGGGATTTGAGGGCTGCATTGGCAAGGCTTGTCAAGGATAAGGAAGTGTTTACTGCTCAAAAGTATATGAAGGAGAAGTTTAGAGCGTTTCAGAAGTGGCAAAAGAGTTTGGTGAATGTGCAGTCGTTGTATCTTAGTGGGATGTCTATGATGAAGGTGAAGACTGTAGCTAACATGCCAAGAGAAGAACAGCAACAATTACAACAACAACAGCAACAACAGGGGACTGGTGGGTTTGCCAAGCGACGAAGGACTCGTGGTGGGGCAGCAGCCGCTGTGGCGGGTGCGGCGCGGTCGGCTGCTTCGTCTCCAGCCGTAGCGTCACCAGCAACCGACAATAATGAGTTTATTAATGATGATGATGGGTCAACGCCGGTGAATGATGAGGATGGTGGTAATGATGCGGATGCAGGGGACGAATACATGGATGTATTGGAGGTTATTGAGTTATCACAGTCAATGCAGGGAGATGAAGAATCAATGCCGAATAAGAATGTGTTGGATATGAGTGATATGGTGGTTGTAGAGCAGTACGACAAGGTGGATACAGAACAGCTATTACAAGAACTAAAACCATCGTATATTATCTTGTACGACCCGGATTTGACGTTCATACGGCGGGTGGAAGAGTACCGGTTCACTGACCCTTGTAAAGTGTACTTTATGTACTACAAGGACTCGGTTGAAGAGCAGCGGTACCTTGCGTCAGTACGGCGGGAAAAAGACGTATTCACGAAGCTAATCCAGGAAAAAGCTAAAATGCCGATTTTATTGGAAGATGAGGATACGCAGCATGCAGAAGGACTGGCGATTGTACGTGCTGTCAACAACTCGCGGATCGCCGGCGGGCAGACGGTAGTATCTGAACCGCCGAGGATCATTGTTGATTCACGAGAACTGCGAAGTTCCCTGCCGTACCAGATCTACAAGCATGACTGTGAGGTGGTACCAGCTGTGCTGACGGTAGGGGACTATATCTTGACACCCGATATCTGTGTCGAACGTAAGAGTATCAGTGATTTGACGCAATCGTTGAATTCTGGGCGGTTGTATAAGCAATGTGTCGAGATGTGCAAGTACTACGACCTGCCGACGTTACTAATCGAGTTTGACGGGGCCAAGAGTTTCTCGTCCTTGTCTTTAGATGAAGGTGACAAGGGGAGAATAGGTAGCGGTGGTGGCAGCGGGGTTCTGGTGGAACAGGTGCTACAGGAGAGTGTACAGAGTAAACTTACGTTACTATGTTTGACATTTAATCGGTTGAAAGTAATTTGGTCGTCAAGTCCATTTGAAACAGCAGAGATCTTTATGGATTTGAAGAATGGAAGACAGGAGCCAGAGAGGAGCAAGGCGTTGGGGTTTGGTAAACGAAGTAAACGAGGGGACGGGGACGGGGAGGATGATGATGTGGAGGTGGAGAATGATGAGGCGATTGCCATGTTGCAGAGTGTGCCGGGGGTTAATCATGTGAATTATCGGAAGATTGTGGAGAAGGTGAGGAATATGAAGGAGTTGTGTGGGTTGAGTGAGGAGCAGTTGGCGGAGATTGTGGGGCAGCAGACTGCTGCGCAGATGTATAAGTTTTTAAGTACCAGGTCGGCCTAGTCGCCGCCGCCGCCGCCGCAGAGCGCAGCGATGCGCGTACGGCGTGGTGTGCGGCGATGTCTCCCGTATCGACGCAGACTGTTATAGTGTTTTGGACGAGTATTTCAGTTATTATTTAATTTATTGACGTTTTTATTGTATAACTTGGCTGGGTTTGCAGTTATAGCCGGTTGTGTCCAAACATACCGCAATATCTTGGTACGAAGAACGGTGGCTCAACAGGTAGTACAAAAAACTCTACGTAAATTCATTCAGTTCATTTCTATCTGTTTCAATTACATTCATAACAATCTACAATCTCTTTCTTCACCTCAGGTAGCAGCCAACATCTGGGCCCACACAGTCTGCTGCTGCTGCTTCTGTCGCTTCTGCTGTTGCCGCTTCTGTTCATCCTGCTGCTTCTTATGCAGTTCAGCAGTAGAACTACACCCATCCAATTGCTGGCTCAAGTCTTGCGACTGCGAAGTAAACGTAATCTGGAACCCATCCACCGCCTTCTTCCGTCCTGCCCGTCGTTGCCGTGGTTCATACGCCACCTTGAGCGACCCCTTTCGTTGCGGCGATACCTTTCTTGCTCTTCGCGGTTGCTCCTTCTCAACCTTCCCCTGAACTACTACCTGTCGCTGCTGCTGCTGATGTCCTTCATGCTGTTGCTCTTCCAGTGGTTGGAGTAGTTGCCGCTGATCTGACACTTGCTGCTGGTATTGACCATTCACTTCATCCTGAGCTGCGTCACTGACACCGCCACCATCTTCCTCCTTCATTTGCATTGTGTAATCTTCCAACTCTGAATCAACTGGGAAAATATAAAGATCGGTATCATCAGATGTATGCCAATACATATCATTACCAGCCATATACTCCCCGTTGAACATCCCCGCGTCTCCGTCTTGTTGCGGCAAGTAATCAGATGCAACTAGAACATCGGTACCGAACATGTCGTGGAAATCTGATTGATCAAGGTACCCAGAAAGAACAGACGTGACATAGTCACTGAAACTATCATCGGCGTTATTATTTGTCCCGTCAATATCCATATCCATTGCGGACGACGCGGCGTTAGCAGTAGCAGTGGCGGTGGTTGTAGCAGCAGGTGCTGTGGTGAATGGGTCGATTGTGGTATAAGCGGGGTCTATGGTTAGCATCACATCTAGCTGTTCAGACATGGTAGCAAAATTGGTTAAGCAAGCGTCAAATGCAATCAATGTTATAAGCGCGAAAAGGGAAAAAAAACAGTGGTTGTTGTGAAAGGTAAAAAGAAAACAAAAAAAGTATAGAGCGTTTAAATATCAGAAAGGACTGCTAAGACGGCCACCACTACCAACAGCATTGTCATAAAATGGACCCTTTGGACCTTGAGCTTTTCCCAAAATTGCACCAATGCAGAAATTTGTAAATTTTAAACAGTATGACCGTTCGGATGCCATGTCTCATGAAGGGTTGTGGCTGGTGAATTAGACGCGGTTGTGGCGTGCGGCTCAGCGCGGCGTCAGAACTTCCTAAATTAGAGCAATAGTTGATCCAAAAATGGAGGAGTAGCTGAGTATTATCAAGTATTTTTCCTGATATGGGTGTATGAAATATTACCCATTGAGGAGGTTTTATCTGTTAGTTGGATCTGGAGAATAAAATCAAATTTACTAGCTTTGACTGAGGCTGATGATATGTGGTCATCTGTTTAATTTTTTATTACTAGTGAAGAATATCGATGACTACATGCGGTTGATCCTACTATACTACTGAGGCTGTAGAGCTGCCCAAGAAATCCATATTCGTTATCGTCTTTCTTCAAGCTTTATCAAAAGAAAAGACAATTCGACCTTCGATTCAAGTATATTATTTTATCATCCACCAAGATCGGTATGAACTCTGGTTAAGTTAAATCTACCCCATGTTTCTACCCCCGCTCCCTTCTTATCGACTGACCTGACTCATAATCCTGCCCGTTTTAAATCTTCTAGCCAAACCTGTTTACATTGTTTCTATTTTTGAATTTTTTCTTTATTTCCGAGACATCATCGCATGGAACTGGACCGATAGCGGTATTCAAAACAAAAGCTTCGGAAGATCGGTGTCCGAAAGCCTAAGGGACATGTCTCACATTTCCTTAAATCCGAGCTTTGCTACAAATATAAATAACCGCAAGTTTCTTTGATTTCATCTCAACAGTATTCGTTTTTATTTATTTATTTTTCCTTTAGTTTAGTTTTTTTATTATATATATGTTGAGTGAATTCAAAGAAAAGCCATCATCTACCCGTAACATGAATCATGAGAGCGGCAAAGATAACGATAACATCAACGACAAAGACAACGGTAATACGGCGCCGCCGCAACACCGCGGAATCGAAGAGTATGGAAGCAGCGATGATGAGAATCACCCAAAATCTCGTACCATCTTCACACACAAGGAAGTTTATCTCATCACCTTTATTGCATCAATAGCGGGCCTATTCTCAAGTATATCTTCACCCATTTATTTACCCACGATTCCCGTACTCACCCGCCACTTCCACACCACCACTGAAAAAATCAACTTGACGGTGACCATGTATTCCATTTTCCAAGGTCTGGGTCCATCCTTATGGTGCCCCCTGGCCGACTCACTCGGCCGCCGACCTATCTATTTGGTATGTGTAGTTATTTACATTGGCGCTAATATCGCCCTAGCACTGTGCCGAAACTATGGAATGCTAATGGCCTTCCGGTGCCTACAGTCATTTGGCATTGCAGCAACTATTGCCATGGGATCTGGCGTTATTGCTGACGTGACTGCTCGTAGAAACCGTGGGTATTTTATTGGTATATTTTCGGGGCTATCCATTCTAGGCAACGCATTCGGTCCGCTTATTGGCGGTGGCATCTCTTCGTCATTAGGTTGGCGAGCTATCTTCTGGTTCCTAGTCATTGCAGCTGCGGTTATGTTTGTGTTTTTGTTGATATTCCTGCCGGAAACCAACCGCCATTTGGTTGATGACGGCCATGTGATCCCTAAACGGTTTATTAATCGATCGCCCTATATCTATCTGCGGCGCAAGATTAAGTGGTGCGGCGGCCGCGGCAAAAACGAACCGCAGATGGTCAAGTATAGTGAAGTGTCGCCGCCACTTAAACGTCAACCGATTGATTTGATGTTAGCATTACGAATGTTCGGGTACTACGACGTACTTATTATGCTAGTACCAGTGTCTTTACATTACACCACCTGGTTCATGGTCATCACTGCCCAATCAACGTTTTTAAGTGAGACTTACCATTTTGATACCACACAGACAGGGTACTCGTATCTGGCATCGGGGCTCGGCGGATTGATTGGTAGTGTTGTATCAGGAAAGGCAATGACATGGTACTACAATCGGCAATGGAAGAAGCATGCTTCAGCACAGCGAGAAGAAGCGAGACAAGAACGTCAACAGCAAGAGGAAGACGTGGGAGAGACAAAAACTCCGCCCAGTGAATCACATCGTCAAGAGGAAGAAGATGATGCAGATAATGGAGATGACGAAAGGGATCCGAAATTTAATATTGTCAAGGCCCGGTTAGGCATGTCATGGTACCCTTCGCTTGTGTTAATTGCCGCGACGTTGGTGTTTGGCTGGACAGTAGAGAAAAAGGTTCATTACGTGGTGCCGATTATTGCCACAGCGTTTATTTCATTGTCAGCAACATTTTTCCAAAGCTTGATCCAGGCATTGTTGGTTGATTTGTTCCCGAACCAATCGGCCAGTTCATCGGCGTGTTTGAATTTGTCACGATGTTTGATTTGTGCGGCTGGGCTAGCAGCGGTCGATTCCATGAGCAGGAACTTGGGTGCTGGTGGGGCATTTACTGTCATGGCTGGTATTTGTGCTTTGTCGTTGACGTTGGTGTATGTGGAGTTGAGGATTGGGTTCCGAATGTATACAAAGCGAGAGAACCTCAAGCAGCTTGAAGCAGATTAATCTGCGTGTATATTTATATTAGAACTAGTAGACATTTTTTATTTTCCAAGTCACATTTCTTAATAAACTAATCTCCATTTATGTTTAGTAAAGGAGCGAGTTTCTGGGTGTTAGAATTATGGCCGAGTCCAAAGAGCCCCTAACAGTGCGGCTCATCTTAGTGACCAAAGCTGTAATGCTATCCATATGAATAGCTGTATTTGTTCACGTAAAATTCCCTAGAAACTTAACTGAAACTATTTATTGCTCTTAGCCTATTCGCTCCTATCCTTCGTATTTGCTCAGTTCGACGTTGGACGGCCATGACGAACCATCGTACGTCTCCTACGTACATGACCTAACGTAAGTCACCCGGGAACCGGCCCGACTTCCGGCCATCAGCGTGCTAACTGAGCCAATATTGCACTGAGCAGAGTCTTGGCTAGATAGATAGTTAGAAACACTGGAAAGTTCGCTATATATTCGTCGTTGTGTCGCTAACTTGCTTCAAAACGTTGGCTACATTGTGGCCGGATATCAGGGGTGGCCGGTTCCCGGGTGACTTACGTTAACACTCGGCGACCGACGCCCCTAAAAGGGCATTGTGCACGTAATGTAGGTCCGAAGAGCTATATGGAAGAATGTCGTGGCTGCTTGAATTCTTCAAAAAGAGCGAGGAAAGAGCAAAAGTACAGAACCATCCTGAAACACCTTGCACATTAACATCATATACTATTACAAATCAATTTCTACACAATTACTTGCTACCGCCACTTTTTCTATACATGCTCTGGAAAATCCCTTCTTGCTGCACCAACACATGCGGCGCATCATACTGCACAACCTCCCCCTGATCCAACACCACTACCTGATCATAATCCATAATACTCTCCAACCGATGCGCAATAGTCACCAATGTACAATCGCCCAATTCCTCCCTAATCGTCCTTTGAATCTTCGCATCCGTCTCATAATCAATCGACGCCGTCGCTTCATCCAACAGAAGAATCTTTGGTTTCTTGAGCAACACTCTTGCTAGACACACCAACTGACGCTGTCCCTGTGACAAGTTCTGCCCATGTTCCGTCACCACAGAATCCAAGTTCCTAAACTGATTGGCATTGTCATCGTTTTCATCACCATCCTGCAGCAAATGTACTCGTCGTAGAGAATCAAACATTTGCGTGTCACTATACAACCCAAACGGATCCAAATTCGTCCGCAGTGTCCCCGAGAACAACGTTGGATCTTGCGGGATCATTGCTAGTGCCTGTCGTAACGGACGTAGTCGTAGCTTGGCAATATCAACCCCATCGATAAGCACACTGCCTGTTTCCGCTTCCAAGAACCGGAACAGTGCAGTAATAATCGTACTTTTCCCGGCGCCTGTTCTACCTACCACTGCAGTACGTGACTTGGCTTCAATTACAAACGTGGCATCGTTAATAACCCGTGGCAAATGTGGAGCATACCGCAACGACAAGTGCCGGAACTCAATACGTCCCTGCGGCGGCCACTGCGGCTCGTTTCCACGTTGCGG
>JAKTQM010000840.1:2783-16071 GCA_030558825.1 Blastobotrys niveus
ATCGATTCTCGCTTATCAAAACCCAAAGGACCGCGAGGGTCATGAAGAGAGAGAAAGAAGAGGGCAAATTGGTCTCCTTTTATAGTTTTTTTTTTGGGTGGGTGTTATTTGTTTGTTGTTTGATGCGGGGGGAGATTATTATGTCCTTAATCATCCCATTGTCTGCCCTTTTGGCGCGCGTGTATTATTGTTTTGGGAATTGCTTGCGGTGTGTTGTGTTGTGTGTTTTCTTCCAGTTTCGATGTCCGGTCGGCTGTGTCTCTCCTAATCTCTTCTTTTCCTCCTCGGTTATGACGACACTTGTTGCCAATTCTGGACCGATCGCTTTTGCGTCATTGCGTGCTCATGCTTACCCCATCACCGCAATTGCTGTAAAAGATGATAATCTAGAATTAATCTCTGGAGATGAAGCTGGCTGGGTGGTATGGTGGTCGTTAGTGACGCGAAGACCTTTAGCGATTTTTAAGCCGCATGAGAAGAGTATAATAAAACTACAATGGATACAAGGAAGTAGTAGTGGTGGTAGTCAGGTTATAACACATGGACGAGATAATAAACTATATATTTGGCAGTTGGGCGTCGGCGATATTGACAGTTACACACGAGACATTCCAGATCGTAAATCTGATCCAGAGCAATGGCGGAAACCTTGGATGTGTCATGCGCAGGATGTCAATGCATTGAATTTCTGTGGGTTTGCATGGGCTAATAATACTATTGCGGTTCCAAGCACGTTGAATTCAAGTCGTGTGGATGTGTATCGAATTGATCCGAAGGAAGGGTACAAGTTATCGCGGCCCCATGCCGCTGTGGCTTGCGAAAGTATACAAGACGATAAGCTAGGTATATTGATGGTGTTAGAGCTGATAGAAACGAGTCAGGGGATGAAGTTGGCGGCAGGATGGGAATCTGGGCATGTTATGATCTGCAATCTGGATACTGGGGAGCAAATGGTGGAGAAGGCGCACTCACAACCTGTTATGGCCATGTCGCGCCATGGCGGTACATTGATCACCACGTCTGCAGATAGTATTCTATGGAAACGCAGCGTAGCAATGGGGGGTGACGAGAAAGAAATAAAAGAAGGACAGGTGGTGACACATGATACTAAGCATAAGGGTATATCTGCAGTGAATATTCGTGATGATGGCAACATATTCGCAACAGTAGGGTGGGATCGCATGGTAAGGGTTTATAAGTTGTCCAATTTCAAACAACTAGCAGCATTTGAACCCGGTGATGGTAATGATAAACCAAAAACACTGGAATTCTCACCTACTAGCAGCATACCGCAGCCGCAGGACGAGCGGCAACAACAATCCACAAGACAATCTTCTTCGCTTAAAGCACGTAGAATAGCAGAGACGCAGGCGTCTCGATGTTTATTTGTTGCCGCTGGGGACCGAGTAGTCGTATACCAAATTTACTAATATTTTTTATGTACATAATAAAAAAAAACGGGGAGGAAAATAGATATAGATGATAAAATGTAAAATGTCATGATATGATATGATATGGTATTCCTTTTTGTTTAAGATTTCATCAACTCAATGCTTTAAAATGCTGGTTATACTCCAAGGTACGCTTCTCGCCTCCAAGTTCAATGTATTGCTGTTCCAATTGGCTAATCACTCGCAATGTACTCTTGACACGCGAATTGACACCCTTATCACTTTCTTGAATTACAGCCTTCATACCATCAAACATTTCTTCGAGCTGCTTCATATGCCGTTTTCTCAACTCACTTGTCTGCTGCTGGAGTTGTAACAAATGCTCCTTCTCCTTCGCCTGGGTTTCAAGCTGGCTGGCCAGTTGCTGCATCTTTTCATGATCTTCTTGACGTTCCTTTTGGAACGCTTCAATCTTCTCGCCAATAACTACAATATCGTCGTGGTATTTCGCCTTGATGCGATGGCAGCTGTCCAGCAGCGCTTGGTACTGTGTTTCTCTACACGCCTTTTCCTCCATCACCTGAGCTACTTGTTTTTCATAATGCTCATGCATGCTCAGACTAGATTGATGTGCCTCGGTCATATGGTTAATCCGATCGTCACGTTCCTTGACGGCAGATTCTAGCTCGGTAATCTTTCGTTCCTTTCTAGTCAAAATGCTACTCAATGACTTGTTTTGATGCCGTAGGTTCTCCATGGCGTCCTCTAGCGTTTCCATCTTTTTTACAATCGCATGTTCTCGGGAAACCCTTTCATTGTTAATCTCCTTCTGTTCCTTCAACTCTCGTGTCAAGTTATCAACAGTACTTTGTAACTTTTCAATGACTTTGCTTGTACTATGCAAGTCTTCGCCACCACCACCTCCCATAGCAGTGGAGTCCCCATCTCCTGATAAGATCGATGATGCTCTCATTGAATCTCCACCATATTGGTAATTGTAAAATGCATAGTTGGTTTTGAATTTGGGCAGGTCCTTTGCTAGATCTTCCAGTCGTTGAAGATGTTCACTCTCTCGTGTAATCTCCTCTCTTAGTAACTGAGCTCGGTCTTCCTCGCTAATACTAGTCAAAGAATATACAGATGCACGTTTGTTTCCCAGGTTCTGGGAAAATTGACCGTTCGTTGTCGTTGTTGTTGTTGCTGTTGTTGTTCTTAGGTTCGCATCATTTACGGTGCTTCGAGTGCTTCTCCTACTCGATAAGCTCATGTCTCGCTTTGACATGCCTGTGGTGGTACTGTGGCTATTACTATGATGAGTATTGCTGTCACTTTCACTGTCGTCTATAATCACAACGGAATGATCTGTGGTTGGACTACTACTGATACTTTCCGTACTATTTGAAGGAGAGGTGCTGACTCTTAACCCAGTTTGAGATTTATTATTGTTTCTTTCGATAGGAAGAGCAGAAGTGTTATTGCCGTTTGTCGTTGCCGCCGATTCTGTCGTAGTATCCTTAGTTGTACTGGTACTAGTTGTCGTCGTTGTCTGGTTCAAATCAGAGTAGTTATCAGTATCCTGGATATCACCATTCAAGCCAATTTCGACAGTTCCATTCTGAGTACTCTGGTCAGATGATGGCGGCCGTTGTTGGGGCATTGTGTTATCCGTTAACTTCAGGGTCGACCCAGATAAAGCTTTGGAAATCCGTTTCTTGGACTTGCCTAATATCGTCATAATAAACAATCAATCAACAGATCTCTGTTTTTACGGGCAGCCAGGGGCGGTTGAAATGGGTGGAGAGCAGCAAAGCAAATTCAAATAGTCCACCGGGATTATTCAAAACGTATTTGCTATTATACTTTTTTTTTTATCGATTGAAAAAGGTAAAAAGAGAAAGGAAAAGAAAGAGAATTGATAGATTTGTTTTTTTTAAACTCCTCCAAAAAAAGATGTGCTAGTCAACAGGTCAGTTTATAGTTGCAGTTCCAGGGGCACGTTTAAACAGAGTGGAAAGGGAAAAAAAAAATAGGTCAGACACACCGCACCCAAAAAAAGTTTTTAGTAAACAAAAGAGAGAGAGCAGAAAAAAAAAAGTAGCCTATTTGAAATATTTTTTTAAGCACGTTATAAGAAACGAAAAGACTGTAAAATAAATTTATACCTGTATAAACAAGTCTCAATCATACATAAAGAAAGTCTCGCACTCTAGGCTAGGAGTTTGAGTATTCACTTTAGAAATATATATAGGTCACCAACCCTAGTGCTAGTGCTAGGCATATACAGTATATATTATCTTAAACATAAACAAGTTAAAAAACAAACAAAAACATACCAACTGAAAAACATTACATAAAAAGTCAACGTCACTCAACGGTCAATTTTTTTTTCTGGGTTGATTGGTTGGTTGCCCCCCTCTCCGCCTCCTCGTTGTTAGTTCGTTTTACTGGTTGCCCCCCAAACCAAACTGTTTCATCATATTTTGCATCATTGGATTGTTTTGCATATTCCTCATCATGGCACCCATATCCATACCCCCTTGACCATTCAACATACCCATCATTTGGCTCATGTCTGGCATACCTCCTGGACCTCCTCCGGCTCCTCCTGCTCCACCCATCATCTGCTGCATTCGACGTTGAGCCGCCGCCATTTGTGGGCTGTTTCGCCCACCAGCAGCACCTTGTTGCATTTGTTGCATTCGATTCATCATACCTCCTTTACCACCCATCTTCTTGGCCATACCTGCCATCATGTTTTGTTGCATTAGTACTTCTTCAACATCACGCACAGCAGTACCGCTACCTCGAGCAACCCGCACAATTCGAGTTGGTTGTTGTTGGAATAATGACCCATCTGAATCAAGTTCCTTCTCTGTCATGGAATCCATGATATAAATCATTGATTTGAGTTTCTTGGTGGTATCTTCTTCACCGAGTTGATCAGCCATTGCACCCATACCTGGAATCATTTGTGCAATCTTACCCAATGGACCCATCTTCATGATATTACCCATTTGATCTCGCAAATCCCGTAGTGTGAATTTACCTTCCTGGATATGCTTCATGGTATCCTTTTGATCGAGCTTGAGGGTAGATACATGTTCCATCAAGCCTTGAATGTCACCAATCCCCAAAAGTTTGGAGATGAATGATGTTGGTGAAAAGCTTTCAATGTCTTGTGCATGTTCACCGGTACCAATGAACACAATAGGAGTGTTGGTGGCTGCAACAGCACTAATAGCACCACCACCTTTAGCATGGCCATCCATCTTGGTCAAGATGATAGCACCAAAGTTGGAGCTTTCCTTGAATGCTTTTGCTTGACTTTCAGCAGCCTGACCAATAGTAGCATCCAGTACCATGATAGTTTGATCTGGTTTGACCGCCTGGCCAATTTGAACCATTTCTGCAAACAATTCTTCTTCTTGTCGATGTCGACCCGATGTATCTACAATAATCAGATCAAACTTGTCCTTTTTAAATTTGTCTACACCTTCCTTAGCAACCTTGACTGGATCAGGTTCGACATAAGACCCATAGAACGGCACTTTAGCCTTAATAGCATTCTGTTTCAGTTGATCATAAGCACCAGCTCGGAAAGTATCTGCACAAACCAACCCCACTTTAAACCCTCGTCGTTGATAATAAACTGCTAATTTTGTACACGAAGTCGTCTTACCAGCACCTTGCAACCCGACAAACATTATCACATTGTGTTTACCTCGTTTAGGTTTGAATGGTTCCGATTTACCATCGACCAGCGATACAAGTTCATCGTATACTGCCTTTTGAATCAACTTCTTTTTGTTTACCTGCGGCGGTTGGTCCTTGAGATTTACTCGTTGTTTGATATTATTCCGTAGCTTGATTACCAGCTTGAAGTTCACATCAGCTTGTGTTAGCGCGTTACCGATTTCTGTAAGCATTTGATCCAGAGCATCTTCATCCACAGTGTTTGACCTGGTAAGGTCGCTCACTGCGGCGTTAATTTTCCGACCTAAATCTGCTAAAACCATGATATAAAATTCAGCGCCGTCGTGGTATATATAAACTTATAAATGGAGACGATGCCGTGAATAAATTTGTGGTGGTGGTGGTGGAGCGTAACAAGAAAAAAAAGTGTTGTTCCTCCTCCCCCGCCGACTTCTTTCCCAACATCAAGATACAGGACAGAGAGCTTTTTTTTTTTTAAATGAGCTATGGAAGAGTCGAAGCTAGATTATCTTTGCATATACAATCCAGAACTGGATAATAATGAGAATATCAAAGATCAACTAGTGTTTGCTTATAATTCAGAACCGGTGGATGAACAGCTGGATCTTCGCAGAATCGGGCTGGCTCAGGGTGTAGTTGCATTTGGTAGAGGGTTCGCCGATGGTGAGACAGTGAGTACGTTAGAGACAACCCAGGCGAGACTGGTGATACGATGTATAGAAGATGGATGGTGGGTGGTTGCTCGAGCCAAGTTTGGAAAAATACCACGGGATAAAGGGGTGGTTGAGTATAGTCAACGAGAAATGTCGAATGCTGATGCATTGGGGAAGGATATTGAACGAGCTTATAGACGGTGGCGTATGCATTATGGGACAATGAGCAACATGTTACAACAGAAGGGTAAAGATGAGTTGATGGATAATATGAAGAAATGGTGGCAGGCATGGTGTGAATATTGGTCGGTTAGTATACATGGTGAAGGAGTGGTTGGGCTGTTTGATGGCGTTAGGTATTGCCGGGGTGAGTTGTCCAAGGAAAGTCATCAGGTTATTGAAAATACGTTGAGCAAGTATCCTGATATTGTGGATTTGTTAATTACCAAGCATGATGAGGCAAATCCGGATACTCGTGGGTGTGTGTGGACAGGCCAGAAACTGAGCTGGTCAAGTGCGGATGATTTGGTACGGTGGGCTCAAGATTGTTATGGGTGTAAAGAAGAGGCATTTCTAGATCCCACAGGGTTTGTTCACCAGTATAAAAAGGAGGATACTACTAAGAAGGGCAAGTCGGCTGATAATAGTGCAAGTGGTGGTAGTGGGGGCACCAGCGACTGGGCAAAGAGCATGAACGCTACTATGAATGCGACAATGAATGCAACGATGGATTCAATGAACCAGTTAATGGGGATGGTTCGGTCGAGGAGTATACCGTCGTTATGGAACGCAGCAAATAATAAGCAGGGAGATGGTACGACGGGGAAAAGCGCCAAAAACGGGCTCAGCTCAGATGATATTTCGCAAAGTAAATTTATGATTGGGTCAAAGCGATTGAGTCATGACGATGAAGTTGATGAAATCGAGGGGGTTGAAGACGAATCTCCAGATGGAGAGAGCAGTAATCAAGCCGATAATGGCGCCACAACCAACAACAATGACGATAGCAACGACGGCGATGATGATGATGACAGGAGTAGCAATATAATCACGAAGAAACAGGTATATTTGGACGTTGCGGATGAAGACCTGCAATTATACAACATTGTAGTATACCGCCGCCGGCCGTTCACATTTGTACTGGTATACCGCGCCAACAATGAGGTACTGAGCCGCATCGATCACTACGATGCGCTGCATCTGCGGCTCGCCTCGCTGGTGGAGCCCTTATCGCTGGATTTGCATTTACAAGTTGAGGCACAACACCAAGCCACTAGCAAGTTCTACTACATTGTACACGACCCGGTGAAGCATACAGTTCGAGCATCAATACCAGACGTGCCAGATTTGAACACGCTCAAACAAATGGAGAATCAACAAGATCAATCCGAGTTTGAACAAATGCTGCTTAACCGACGCGAGCTGATACATGTTCATCATTCTATTGCAGCGTTGGTAAGTGAGTGGCGGGCGTCAGCATTAGGTGGTCGTGAGCATGAGAGGTTTGTACGGACCGCGAGGAACTGGTGGGTATATTGTTGTAAACTGCCGGATGATGGTCGAGAGGCGGTGTTTGCGAGGCGGTGGACTAAAGGTGCAAAATCGCCCAATAGTAATAGTAACGGGTTGTTGGCGGTTCTGGGTACGAAGGAGGCCAAGCAGTGGCTCGATAATTATAAGCATTACGATCGTGTGTGAGACGTTTTTTTTTATTATTTATTTTATTTTATTCTATTATAATTTTATTCATTCATGAAGTTTCGATAACTGCAACTGGTGCAATCGTCACTCTTCAGCTACATTGCAACTCCTTCCTCCGCTTATCGCCTTCCCCGAGTAGAATTCTGTTGTTCGCTCACTTTTGTCCACATTCTACACGATAGATTGTAGCAACTGGCAACTCGCCATTATCCCTGATTAATCGACCGGATTTCTAGCGGTTAGAGCCGCACATGGATCTGGTTGTGCGGCTTCACAGCTGTGCCACGACTCTCAAAAGGGTCTTCTTATTATACGATATGGAAAGTTCAATCGGCATTAATCACAGCCGTATATACAATGGAACCAATTTATCCAATACGAATACAGAAACATTTTCTTCTGTATAGTTTTCCTATGTTGTTCCAGTAGCTCCACCCATAGACTACAAAAATTAAAATAGCCGGGTCAAGATTTGAATAAGGAAGATAAAGATTAAAAAAAAACATACATAGATTAAATCAGAGGTTGTTAAGAATTCCAAAATAACTAAAATAAAACCTTCTCTTATAGTTAATAGTTAAGCTAATAGAGACGACGACACATTGAAGATATCCGGATCCTCCATCATATACAACGCTTGATGATTGCCACAAGACAATTCACGCAACTCCAATGCGACGATTGATTGCGCAACGCACACTTCGGACATGAAAAAAAACTCTTTTACATTCATTACAAAATAGATAGATTAGGATTGCTCTTCAACAACCGCATCAGGCCGATACTTTTGCAGCAACGTCTTGGCCTGGCCCTTGACATCATCATCTCCAGTTTTATACAAATCCTGAACGAGGTCAAGCGCATACTCTTTACATGGCGGTCGTAACATAATCAAAAACTGTAACCCTCGGAACCCCACTTTAATACGATCAGGATCGATACATAGCGTCCGTAGTTTGAACACCAAATCACGGTTGAGTTCAGGCAAGTCACTGAGCAGCCGTACGAATGATTTTGTATCTTGCATTTCTGTAAGTGGAATAACAACATCCAAAATCTTGCCTACTAACTGATAATAGTTGGAGTCTGAACGATCAGTTTTTCCCTGTACTACAAACTCATGGTACCATTCCTCTGTCAACCACTTAAGCATCACTTCCAACCGCTCACGATAGTTGCCCATAACATACTGAAACAAGTGATCTCGTAGATTCTGCTGGAGGTTATTGTTACCGCACATCCCACGTGTAATAAGCCGACTGGCAAACACGACCCATGTATCTTTGGTCCATTCACTAATAGCCAGTCGGTTGATTCCTTGGTTTACAGACCCTGCGTTACTAGAAGATATACTAGGGTACGACACCAGCCGCTCACCGATAGATTTGACTGCTCGTTGCTTATCTTCATCACTTGTCTTTTGTACTGGAGGAAGGCTGAATTCGGACGCCGGAACCAAATCTTGGCCGGCATAGCCGTCGTCATCATCTTCATCCATCCCCAAATCTCCATCTTCCTGATCATACCCCTCTGGAGCAGAATTGACAACGCCATTTTCATCTTCCCGTGCCTCATCAAAGCTATCCACCGGATACTGATCAGTGGTGGCTTGTGCCGGCGTTTTGTTGCGAAGCTCCTGGAGCCGCTGCTGGACAATAGCTATACTGTTATGCAACAGGGTATCGTTCACATGCGCAATGCTTTTCAATGCAATACTGGTGGCAATTCCAGCGGACAGTTCCTTAACATCAAACGACTCGAGTGGATCGTTCGCGGCAAGTAGATTAAATAAAGTAGTATATGACACCGGACCGTCGGGCATTGCGGTCTGGCTGTTAACTGGCGTGGAGCTTTCTTCTATTTTAACACGCTTATGGCTTGTGTCTTCCTGTGACTCCGTCATTCGACGCTTGAGCCGCTCCGAGGCTCGACCCTGTGAAAGCGTTGATAAATATCCTTGGATTTGGTTCCTGTATCGTCGTAATTCCCGGCCCGTTACTACATCTTTGAGCAGCGGCTTGAGTAGTAATTGCATTGCCTTGTCTACAAATTTGAATTCCATCTCAGCACGGGTGTCTGTACTGTTTCTAGCGACTGACTTGTGAGCTGAATCGAATTGTAGTAATCGAGGAATAATTCTTTGAATAAGCTGTGGTCGAGTACGGATCAACACGCTGGTGGCATGAATAGCGCAGGTGATACGAGGCGCATATATAGATTCTTCAGAAAAAATGCTTAGTATCCGTTCCAACATCCCTTCTTGTTCCCCTTGTAGCCGATAATCGTTCTTAAATGGGTGTCCTGGTGGCACATTTGCCATTGAAATATCATCCTCATGGCTCCTCCGTGGATCAGCATCTGGCATTGTATGTGTTTTCACCACTTGCTGACCAAATTTAATACAAGCCGATTCGACTGAGAAATCAACTCGTTCATATGTATTCCAGAGTTCTGAGCATTTTTGTTTCATATAGTTGAGTTTTTCCGTAATATGATCTTGACCGGCATTCTCACAAACATAGAGAAACCCCAGTGGATAAACAGTTGCTGCTGTCATTACTGTATTTTTTAACACTGTAGGATCTTTATCATCGAGTAACGAATTGATGCCGTCGATCCCCTCGATGGCTATCTCTGTTAGTACATTTCGCGGTTGGTCGAATATAGAAAAGGTGTCTAGTAAAAAATATGAGCACCACCGTTTAACCATCACATCATCATTGTCCAGGATTTCCAAAACCATCCGTGCCACTTGTTTACAATGGCTGGCATCGTTTTCAACCAGTTCTCGAGCGAGGTTGAGCTGCTCGAGTGTTTCCATTGTGATGCAAGTCCTTGGTGTTTAGATAAAGTAGTGTGTGATGTGACGATGGATATGTGTGTGGGAAATTTTCTGGGGCTCTGTCGAAGCCCACTCTTGTCCCAATTTCTGTGCAGAAAAGGGCTATTAAACGCCAACGCCACACGCGACCCGCGTTTTTATTCTAGCGCCTATTTTTTCCGTCTCTTCTTTTTTTTTGGCAGTTGCAGCATCATCGGCTCTGGATGACGACGATTACAGATACAAAAAGATGGCTGAAGTCCAGCATTTTATTGCTACACAGACAGCTACGTCGCTGTCAAGTAGTGAGAGACTAGACCAGGTGTTTGAGAGGTTGTTGGAAAATGATTTGAGTTCGCTCAAGTTGGATCAAGATACAGTAATGAGACTGTTCACAGCTACCATAAAGGTAGCAATCGAGCCCGGTTGGAGTAGTTCAGACAGTAAGTTAAACAAGGCTATATTCAGATATGACAATTGACTAACCCTACCGAACGAACGTTTGATAGCTGCTCGTAATACGTTTCTACTAAGAGGTGTGAATGTGATTCGAGTCATATGTGAAATTCAATCATCAGCACTGATATCCACTTACGACGATTCGGGTGTGGTATATGAATGGTTATTTCGACATATCCTGCCGTTACTAGATATAGAAGATGAAGCGCTGGGGTCCGAGTGTAGTAGCGCAATTGCTTCAATTTTGACGGCACTAGCGGAATTCCCTAGAGCATGGAGTCATTACTACAAGGCACGATCAGATCTATTGTCATATGTTAGGCCAGGTATAGAATCAATCACCACTGCTGAAAACCCTACGACTATACTTCAACGAGCATTATGGGTCATGAAAAGTATCATCAACTGTAGCAGCAGCACCACCAAGTCGAGCCCTGCGGCGGCGGCTTTTCACACGGCGGGGGATTCCCGGACCCTGGTAGCTCTGTTTTCAAGTATATGGGATTACTTGTCAGTTTTTTGTACGTTTCATGAGCTTCACCAATGTTATATTCTGTTTTTTAGAGTATGCACGGAAGCGCTGCATCTGCCTTGTGAAACTTGGACGTTTGCGCAATACGCAGTGCGTTGGTGCCAAGCCTATCTCAAAAATACAAGCGACAACCGGATTACGGAGAATATTTTGACTATGGCTAGTTACTTCAGAAAACACCGGGGACTCTCAGTATCGAGTATAGGCAAGATCGAAGCGAGTGGTATCTCGGATGATGTTGAGACGGCGTTAGATGCTTTGAACGGGGTCATGCTCCGGACTGGGATCGATTTTGAAAAACAATTCACCAATCCACAATGGACACGACTTCGTAATGCTTTACAAACGGAAACTAATCTTTCTGGGGGAGCTGATTTGCAAGAATTGTTAGTGTTCAGCAAAGGACCGTTTCGGAGCCTACCACGCCGGCAAAAACGGGAGTTTATCAAACGGGTGGGTAGGTCTGTGTGTCAAAGTGCTGGTCATTTATCGGTATCTGGCCATTGTAAATATTGTGATAGACCGGTCAGCCAACAGTATGATATCGACATTAACCGACCTTCTAAACATGTGTTTATGTACATTTTTGACGCTATCAACTCAGTGATATCCGATGAGACGGATCTCAAGTACGAGTTACTCCAGGCGCTGCGGCGGTACATCGCGACTTATGAGCCCATGCGGCTCGAATCAACGCTGGGGGTGTGGATCGTGGGGCGGCTCAATTGCAGCTCCCGGAAGCTACGTATAGCTGCTGGGAATTTGTTGCCGTATTTTATCAAGTGTCGGTTATCTACAAATACTGGTAAAGTGCTGAAGTTATTAGACGAGTTGAGTGAGAGTAGGAGTTACATTGAGACGGCAATAATGGCATGGAGCAAAGTAGCGCGGGTGTGTGATGGAGAAACGTTGAATGTAGTACTACTGCGGTTACTAGAAGGATTGATACCAGATCATACGATTATCAACTCGTTGACTATGCATGAAGCGTTATCTGTGGCATCGTTCCGGGATAAGACTTTTCTGCAGCTGTGCGCACCGTTCTGGCCAACGATCAGTATCGATGTGGTTAAACGGATAGGTGAGAATGATGGGTACTTGGCTAGGGTTGCAGAGCTGATGGGTGTGTCAGAGGAAGAGTTTTTGACCCGCACGCAAGAGTATACGGTTCCGTATCTGGTGCTAGGCAAGCAATATAATATTGTCGAGCGGATCTCTACCGCTGCTGCTGCGTCATCAGGGACAACGACGCCAAGTTTACGTGACTTTTACCTATCTCATATGGCAAAGACTCTGGCTGTGCTTTTGATACGAGTGTTGGAGAATTGGAGCGGGCAGACAGAGGATGCATTGTCGATGGTACAGCTACTAATTTACGATTCTGGGTTGTTTCATGATGTCGAGTTTAATACCATGGCAATGCCGTATATCCAAGGTGCCGCGTTCTGGATCATGCGTGGGTTCACTGGACAAAATCATGAATTGATATTAGCAGCACTGCAGTCGTTGGCATCGATAAAGTACCGAGTGGGGCTAAATGGATTGCTAACTGATAGCAAAGTGCCGCAGATTGTGATTTCGGCGTCTAATGTAATCCGAAGTGCGGCTAGGACGTATACGGAAAAGATTGAGTGCCTCAATGCCTTGTCAATGTTGATGATGTGTGCCTCTCGTGAGCTCACGGCGAAAATTGTACCGCAGATCTGTGCTACCATGCAGTCGTCATTAGAAGAGTCATTGTTGAAGGAAGCGGCACTGAATTGCTGGTTGGTAATGGTGAAGAATCTCGATGACCAGGCTATGCAGAGTATAATTAACCTGACATTTTCATTGATTGTGCAGCGATGGGATGAATTTGATGCTGGTGGGTGCAAGCTTGTAGCGAAGCAGATATTGGAGCATATGATAAATGAGCGGGCGGAATTGGTGCGGCATGTATTGCAGGAATCAGGTACCCCATCGTTGCAGACGGTCCCTGAGTTGGCAACTTTGGAGGACCAATTGAATGAATGGCGGC
>JAKTQM010000842.1:0-11573 GCA_030558825.1 Blastobotrys niveus
AGCCGCCGCGCCCAATAAAACAGGGAGTTTTTCCTTTAAAAAAGCTGACTCTTTTTTCCCCGTGTCTCCCGATTATCACATTCAAACAAGCAAGGAACCATCATGACCACTGAGCAGCGTACGTGTTAAAAAGATTGTCCTTGTTCTTAATAGACCTTATATTTTGCTAACAACAATTTCATGTTATATAGCTCTTCCATTCCAGTACCAATTCTTGTCCGGGGCCATCGCAGGGGTATCCGAGATTCTATGTATGTATCCCCTGGATACTGTAAAGACTCGAGTCCAACTGTCGGTTGGCAATGAGTATGCTGGGATGATGGACTGTTTCAAGAAGATTATCGCCAATGAAGGGTATGTAATGATGATGATAAGACGGATGGATCAAGAGGATCATCGATGAGATCAGGGACATAAAAACTAACTCGTTTTTAACTTAGTTTTGGTCGACTATATAGAGGTATCGGCGCTCCTATCCTTATGGAAGCACCAAAGCGGTATGTGACTTAACAAACACACACATCAACGAATTGGGAACATGGACGACGATGACGCTAACACGCTTCTTTTAGAGCTATCAAGTTTGCTGCTAACGACGAATGGGGGAAATTCTACAAGGGGTTCTTTGGTGTGAATAAAATGACCCAACCATTGTCTATTTTGACTGGTTGTACTGCCGGTATCACAGAAGGGTTCTTTGTGACCCCATTCGAATTGGTCAAGATCCGATTGCAGGATAAGTCTAGCAAGTATAAGGGTATGGGCGATGTGGTCAAGCAAACCGTTGCCAAGGAAGGTATCACAGCTATGTACAGTGGTCTCGAAGCGACTCTATGGCGTCACGCTACCTGGAACGCAGGGTACTTTGGTATCATTTTCAAGGTGAGAGCCATGTTGCCAAAGGCTGAATCTAAGAGTGCACAAATCGGTAATGACTTGATCTCGGGTACTATTGGTGGTACCGTCGGTACTATGCTCAACACTCCATTTGATGTTGTCAAGTCACGAATCCAAAACACTCAACGAGTCGCAGGTGTTACACCAAAATACAACTGGGCTGTTCCATCGCTGTTCACCGTGGTCCGAGAAGAAGGGTTTGCCGCATTGTATAAGGGTTTCTTGCCAAAGGTTCTCCGATTGGGTCCAGGCGGTGGGATCCTGTTGGTTGTGTTCACCGGTTGCATGGACTTTTTCCGAACTATCCATTACAAATAGAGAACTCGACAAGAAGTTTAAATGCACGTAAACAATATGCTTATGATATATATAAATATGTGCACTTTACAAAAACTCATCACTTGAACTCACCTAGTTGTCTATAAAACTCTTTAACTTCTTCAGATACCTGGACTCTACTAGGATGGAAGTTTTTCACCTGTAAATACTCAGTAGACACTGCCCGCGAAATGGCTACATACACCATTCCCTTTTCAAATGATTTACCAACATCAACAATGACATCTCGCAGCGTCTGACCTTGCGACTTGTGAATTGACAATGCCCATGATAACATCAGCGGCACTTGACTTCGGTGCCCATAGACCTTACCATGCTCGTTAGTAACTTCCCGCTTTGCATACTCCACAAACTCGATCCGATTGTTTTCAAACTTGACAACAGGGTTGGGCGGGCCCGCCTTGAGGAGGTTGTTATGGTGCGCTCTGGTCATCCCCACCAGTTTATTGAAAGTCTTTTTGAGCTCCGCGTTATCGCCAATTTGGGCGATTAGCTTTGTACGCACCGCATCAGCATTCTGTGCCGGTACTGGCGTATCAAAGATTTCAAAAAACGTCTCCATGAACCCTGGCCAGCGCCGGTTCGCTTCTACTAGAGATGCATACGTGGTAAGGGAAGCAAACCCTAGAACTATACCTTTGGTCCCATTGACAAGCGTATTGTCATCGTTCCGGGTATACATGATCAATGTGTTGCGCTTCAAAGTAACTTCAGGCGGCTCACGAACCAGTTTATTTAACTCCTGGGTAACTTCCGGTCCACTCGTTGGTCCTCTCGTCTTTTCCATAAAATCCTTCGCCATAAACTTATACTCACATCCCCGTAAGCTCACCAGTCGTTTTGTGTTCTCTCTTTCCACTTCAAACAGCCTTGAAAACAGGTATGTAGGCTCAATGTCCTTATTCTCATTGTCTTTATACTTGATGGGTCGATCCAGTTTCTTGAATTTGTCAACAATGTCCGGCGTGATTTCCCCTACTCGCAGCGCGTTCAGCATTGTAATCAGCTCTTGATCTCCTTGTTGTCTATATACCTGTGTGAGATTAAACTTGTGCTTCACAACCTCATCCCATGCTTTAGCTTGGAAACAAAATTTCGCTTGTTGATCTTTACTTACTGGCGGCAATTGGTAGAAATCACCCGTCAATATCACCTGAATCCCGCCAAATGGTTCCTGTGTCCTGTTAGTCAACTTGGCCAAACTATTCAACTTGTCAAAAAGTACTCCGTCCAACATTGACACTTCATCAATTACCAACACTTTTGTCCGCCGCCAGTTTTCATCTTTGCCATCTTTCTTGAGTTTATTGAACATCTTTTCTACACTTTCCTTGCCAAGGCCGATTCCTGCCCATTTGTGTATCGTGCACCCGTCCACATTAATCGCTGCCAACCCTGTCGTCGCACACACCGCAACGTCTTTTTCATTCTCATATCTAGATTTCATCATGGCGATAATCTCTCGTAGCACTACCGACTTGCCTGTACCTGCTGCACCTGTAAAAAACAAACTCTCCCCCCGCTCAGCAGCAAGCAACACTTTCTTCTGTTCTACCGACAGTTCGAGTCGGTTTATTCCTCCTCGTCCACCTCCACTTCTTACTACTGTGCCTCTGCTATTCTGCTTGGTGGAATTTCTGGGGACTTCCCACTCTGGACGGTTAATCACCTGCGGTTCGGGCTCTTGGTATAACGTAGCCTTATTCTTCTTGCTAAACTTTTTTAGACGTTCCGAAATAGAATCTTGCTTTGTAGCGTCTGATGGCTTTACACATGCAAACCCGCGTGTACCATCTTGGTCATCATTTTCTCCTCCATCGATACTTCGGTCATTGTTTTCTGCAAACCCGTTATCATTCCATATAAACCGTTGAGTAGATATACTTGTCGTTTTGGATCTCTTTGCACTACTCACTTTAACATCATGATCTGACCCTGTTGTTGTTGCTGTATTAAATGCCGAAGTTTTGGATCTCTTTGCAACCCCCACAACCTGAACATCATCAGATCCAGCTGATGATGTTGACTTGAAATGATCATTGATACCTTTTCGTTTCGACGTTACGTTGGCTCTACTCAACATGCTTTTGAGGTTTGTATAATCTATGGCAGGTTATAGTTCAAAAGAGAATTGAAATAATTTTTTTGGGAACGCGTTTAACACGCGATTTACAACATCACAAATGTCCAGAGATTTTTACTTTTTGTAAAAAAAGAATGCTTCTTTGAGTATGTACAATATAATACAACAAAATTCGTTAAATGTCATTAATAATACCTAAACTTATAATTCGACCGCCAATAACTCTTTCTCAGGAACTTCATCATCTCTAGCCGTCGCAACCATTCGCTCCATCTCTCTGGTGGAATCCCGCTCTGGCTCTTGGCTACTCGCAAAATGAACATGAGCCGCGCCCGCGACCCCCATCCGCGCGTCTCAGCGCGCTCCAACACGCTGTTGACCACTTCAACCGTCGCAGTGCTGCCCAACTTTACCCGTTGTTCAGATAGTCGTTTCATGGCACGCATCACTAACCGTAGAGACCCAGCATCTGACAGTTGAGACGATTTGGCGAATGCGATAGCTAGTTTCCGTAATACCCCGGGTGGGATTAGAATCTTCTGAGTATGCATCCATGACATGAGTTTAGCACATGCTATAGGATGGGTCGAAGCGCATTTGGATAGGAAATGCACATATGCAGATGAAGGTACCTCCTCTGGCAGCTGGTTCAGCAGCTGCAACGCAGTTTGAATCTTGTTTTGTTGGAGGAATAATGCAAAGGTGTATAAGATGAATGCTTGTGATGGTTGCTTTTCATGATACTGGGTAATGACTTGGACTTGCTGTTCATTGGTTAGTTTACCCGTGACAAGGTCCCTAACGATAGCAGCATCGACTTTATTATCGTTGCGCTCGGTTAGTACTGCCAATGCAGACACCAGGAACTTGCAGTCGTATTCCGCCCCGTTCCCGCCTTGTCCTTCGTCTGGTAACCTTGCTATGAAATGCCGAATATGCGATTTGATACATCGTGGTGAAACCATGGGTAAAGTTAGGAACCGCAGTTGTTCTATATATGGCCGCACAATCACTGCTTTGCTGAGTTGTGTCTCCATCTGCCATGTCAATGGCACATCTGCAGCTTGGATCCCCAAGATGAAATTCCATAGAATCCGCCCTGGTAACTTTTCAAAATCCCATGAAAACATTGTATGGTACAATGCTGGTCGGATCAATCTCAACGGCGTGCGTTGAATCACCTTTCTCATAATGTTAGTATCAATATCATCAAACCCATAATACGCCGCTTTACCCGGCATTTTCCCTTTCTTCCCCCATGCAATCTGTTGTAAAACCTGTGCCAGTTTCTGGACACTGAAATCCCCACGACCAGCCTCTATAATATGACTGGCCGTGTATGTTTCTTTCAAGTCTATGCTTTTTGTTAAATATGCTTCTAATACCCGTTGATTCTTGGGTTCTGGATGTGCAATGTATGTCTTGAGCCAAGCATTCAGTCCCTTTCTATCTTTAATGCGGTCAATGGCTTCCAAGAATACCGTGTTTTTCTTTATAATGCAAGTTTTGTTGGTACGTTCGTAATGTCGAATGAACTTTGCCAGTACATTGAGTTGTGGATCGCTCCTCGGCAGTCGTCGTATCAGCGCTCGAAAATAATCCGGTTGTTCTAGTAGCCGTATCGTGTTCTTGTTGACAGTTTGTGTACCATCCTGAATGATCTTGTCTAAATTCTCTGCCGTAACCACAAGTTGGAACCAGTTGCTGCGACCTCCCTTCTTGGCCATCTCCAACGGCAACTTTTCACCACGAATCTTACTCGATAGAATAACTATAGCGTCGTCAACCAAATGGTAGTAATCAGTCTCAACCTCCTGGATCAACTGCTTCGCCAGTGCCCCATGTCCCATGCTACAAAACTCACAGATCAAATCTCCAAGTACAATCTCCCTACCATAATCATCCTCTAGTACCGGCACCAACTGAGAGAACGTATTGACCATATCGTTAAATGATAGTCCTAGTAACACCTTGACCACTTTGTTATACTCCCCTTGCTGGTACAACTTGGTTCCAACTTTCAATGCATGCTTTTTACTATTCTGAAGTTGCCGGCGAACGGCATGATCCGGCGACTTTGTCAAATGCGTGATCCACCGTCGTCTATTAATACATAGTCTATCCAGACTCACCAACCATCTCAATCCTCCAACTCCTCTTCCACCATTCACTCTTCCTCCTTCCCCTATTCCTTTTCTATGAATACCCTGGCATGCTCTACTGAGCAGTATCATTACGGAGTGTATTCCCTTCGTTAAAGGCTTCGAGGTAACAAAAATTTATTCGTGGAGAGCTAACTCTGTTCAGCGGGGGGGTGTGCGCTTTTGAAATTTTTTTTTCTTATTTTTCAACCGCACAAATCATCCGTGATCCGTCAACCACCACCAGACACACAACGCTTTTTAATAGATAAATGTTTCAGTTTTAATATTTAAATACACAGTCTATATCAACCCTACCTAGTTGAAATCTTCGTCAAGATCACTCAATCGATCTTCGTCATCATCATCATCGCCAACTGCTGCTGTACCGCCACCAGATCCACCACTACCACCTCCCGAAGCTGACGATTTATCACCGCCGCCCTGTGGGGCTTTGACCTGTACGGCTTCACAGGCATCGATCCATTCACTATACACATCAACCGGAGCAGATAATGCTAAGAAAAAAAAAAAAGAGATTTTACAATTGTTAGTCAATGTTTCTTGTGTTGATTGCCGGGAAGCAGAAAAGCAAACTTACCATTAATTGGCGCTTGGAACGTTTGGCCGCAGACTTTACACGATAGATTGCCGACCCCAGCTTTCTTATCCATGTTGCACACCACCGAATTTTCGTGGTTGCAGAACAAACAGGAAAATGTAGTTGATAATGTTTGTCTGACACGTTTAGCTGGACCTCTCGAACTCTTCTTACGTTTACCCTGTTATTAATAGCATTATCCAGTTAGCAATTTCATTATCCTCATCATCTATTCATCTCCATACCATTTTGGTGTTTGTGGTGGAATCAAAAAAGGACCAGCAGCGGAAAATGGGTATTAAATCAAAGTTGCGCACGCAACATAAGCGCAGGAGAAAAATAATTTTTTTTGGTGCGCCTCACGAAAAATTTATGTGGTGAAAAAAAGATTTTTTTTTCATCAATCTTTATCTTTCATTCTACTACTACTACTACTACTACTCTCTTGATTCAATATAGAAACAAATATGTATTCTCAAGAACAGACACAGAAAGCAGCTGCAAGTCTGCTGAAATACTTGGAAAATAATGACAGTGAATCTGCACAATCAAACAACCTGCTTGGTGAAGATGCAAAGACAGTATACTTGAATATCACCACCAAAAAGTACTTGACGGATAGAAAACAACTAAAACCAAAACGAATCGTCGTACCGCATCCTTTAAGAAACAAAGAAGACACATCAATCTGTTTGTTCACAAAAGATCCTCAGAGAAGTTATAAAGATGCTTTGCAAGGGGATGGTTCCGAAACTGCTGGCTTGATCGACCGAGTTGTAGGTGTTTCCAAACTCAAGGGCAAGTTCAAGCCATACCAAGCCAGACGATCTCTGTTATCTGGACATGACTTGTTTTTGGCCGAAGATAATGTGGTAGCCACCCTGCCAAAGTTGTTGGGTACTGTATTCTACGACAATTCCGTGACTCGAATGCCATTATCTATCAAGGTGTTAAACAGCAAAACAAATGAAATCGACGCTGCGTTGGTTAAGAAGGAAGTTGAAAAAATCCTCAATTCTACCGTTTTCACTCTATCACCAGGTCCTATGGCGTCTATCCCAGTCGGCAACACTGACATGGATGCGGCTCAGATCGCCGCAAACGTGCAGGCGGTGGTTGACCATTTCACCACCAACATTCAAAAGTGGGATATGATCCGAGCAATGTATATTAAATCTCGAGGCTCGCAGTCACTGCCTATTTATATAACTGAGAATATTCGAGTGGAAGGTGAAGAACCAAAGCAAGAGAAGGATGAACAAGAAGACGAAAAGGATAATAAGCGAAAACGAGAAAAGACACAATTGACTGACTTTGAAGCATCACTAACAGAGCATTTCGAAGAGGAGGATTTGGAGAACTTTACCAAGAAGAAGGTCAAGGCTACTACTGAATAAAAGTAAAATATGATCGTACTAGTGTGGTAGTAATAATAATGTTGATGAAAAGTTAAATTAACCCATTAATAATAGAAACTAATAATAGTAAATAATAAAAAAAGCATGGTCATGTTTTATTACTCATATACATATTAACACAAGATCTTCTTCCTATGGATGAATTGGAATGAAGTTTCCAATAATGCAGCTTGGAATATTGTACCGATCTCGTCTAATCGTAAACGAAAAACAGCATGCACGTCTCTTTCTACCATCGCGAGTTCGTAGATTGCAACTAGTCAACACAGCCTTTTGGCCACTATCAAATGCAATGTTGCCATACTTTTCCCAGTAGTTTACCGCCGACTCCTCGCTCATTAGCTCATAGATGGCCAACTTGCCATCACGCAGATCCTCAACATTAACATCTACCAACCCAGCAAATTCTTTATTACCTCGATATATCTCACCAGTTCGACGCCATAGACACGCCGGAATAGCCATGGATGTAAATACCCGGTCATAGTCCAATAACATTCGTTCGAATGATTCTTCAACAAGTACCAGATCGACATCTTTTAAAGACTTGGCAACCGCTCGAAATGCCGGTCGGAATATCGATAATGGTTTTAAAATGCGCTGCTTGGAGCTTTGGTTCATGTAATTATCCATATACTTTTGTAAACGTTGGTACCCCTTAACATAGTTGAACGGCTGAAGCAGCCCTGCCTCCACTTTGGCGTGAATAACCTGTTTAAGCCGTTCTTCTGGCGAGATATCCTCACTTGGATCTGCGGCAGTTAAAAAGAATTGATCTTTTGCATTAACTGCTGATGAATCATTCTTTGATGCTTGCTGCTGCTGTTGTTGTTGTTGCTGCTGAGATTGAGGTTGTGGTTGTTGTAACTGCTGGTGAGGGCGTTGGACTTGTGGTATCTGTTGTAATGACGATGACATGGCTGTATTTCCAAGCGCGGAGGAAACTGAGGTATTTCCAGGACCACCAAGGTTCAAATCATCGCCTAGATTATCGTCCATCATGGATAAAAAGTCGTTCAACGAGGAGAATTCGCTGCCCGCATGCTCGGAATAGAATACCGGATTTTGATTGAACTGTACAGTTTGTGAAAGGATACTCTGATTACCTAGCGATGACCAGTCGTTAAAGATCCGATCATCTATTAGAGGCTGCCGTATGGGCTGTTGCGGCGGTAGAGGCGCTGCTGGTGGGGGTACCGTGGTAGTCATAACCGGATTCGAATTGCTGCTGCTCACCAGGTTAACATTAGTGTCGTTATTATCATTTTCATTATTCTCGTTAGTAGCTTGGTTTGGCTCGTCCTTCTTTTTCTTCGTAGTCGGTCGTTGCTCGTCATGGCATAGATGGCCAATATTTCGTTTGATGCATCTTCCACAGGGTCTTTCTGGTATTAAAAAAAGGAAATAGCGTTAGACTTTTTTAAAACTCTTTAAGCGTCTTGAATATATTCACGTACCAGAATCGCATGTCATGTGTGACCGCCTGCAGTATACACAAGCATGGTCTACCTTTTGTCGTTTCTTTCGTTCTGGTTTTTCCATTTCTTCTTCTTATGAGTCTGTGAGAAAAGTAGTAGTCAGGAGTGGGGAAAAAAAGAATTTTATACTGCACACTGCAGCCGTAAGCAGCTGCTACTCGGAACTGAACAGGTCCCAAAAAGAGAAGGCTCCGAATATTTATCGTGTGTGTGTTAAAACCCCCACTGTTGAAAAAAAAAAATATATCACCACTTTATTAGAGATCAACTATAGACAATATTCAAGACAGTGGATATGCATAATCTATTATTCAGACGCTTATTCACTACATCTTCGCGCTGTCTCAATGAACAAGCTAGACGGGAAGCATTCTTCCGAGGAATGCAGCAGGCTAGAAGGAATAGAGACCGCAAGTACGTGACATCAATGGCATTGTATTCAGGTAGCGTGATTATTGGGTTTCTAGCATTGGCATATGCTGCAGTGCCGCTATATCGGGTAATTTGTCAGAGAACAGGATATGGGGGTCAACCAATTACAGATTCGAGTAAATTCACCGCGGACAGGTTGGTGCCGGTAGACCGTAATAAGCGTATCAAAGTCACGTTCTCGTCAGAAGTATCATCTATCATGCCATGGAAGTTCAAACCACAGCAGCGTGAGGTATCGGTTCTACCAGGGGAGACAGCATTGGCGTTTTACAAGGCCAAGAACACTAGTGATCGTGATATTATTGGCATGGCGACATATAGCGTGGTTCCAGACAAAGCCGCACCATATTTTTCAAAGATTCAATGTTTTTGCTTTGAAGAGCAAATGCTGAGAGCAGGGGAAGAAGTCGATATGCCAGTGTTTTTCTTTATTGATCCCGATTTTGCCACGGATCCTGCAATGGCTAACATTAATGATATTGTATTGCATTATACGTTTTTCAAGGCACAGTATGATGATAATGGTACACTAACGCCAGTACAGCAGTAATACTACTACTATCACTGCTGCTGCCATTATTGTTGCTCCATGCTGCTCTATAATATTAATGAATTCAAAAAAAGAGTTCCTTTTTTTTTCTTGTATATATCATGTATTATATAAATAGTAAATTATTAGAGATAAACGAATCCAAAATGTCGCTGTTACTTCTAATAATTTGAAAAATAAGTTAAAAAAACAAACCACCAACACTATCATCTACTTTTACGTCTGCAACGGTGGCATTTCAGTTCTCACAAACTTTAGCCGTTCTGGTTCGTTGACAGTCTCAGTCTCGTTGCTATCGTTATCATCATCCTCCCACTCGAGTACAATAGTTGGTGTTTGAATCGATGCTGGTGAAGTTGGAAGGTCAGTGTCAAGACTCAAGGTAGACGAAGATTCATGCAATGTACATCGTCTAGTCATCTTACCGGAAATAACGCTCTCGGTATCGCTGTTATTATAAACAGAACTATCTTGACTCGATCTCCTCCTTAGTGCCGACACGTCTGTCTCGGAATGCATTCTGCTCAGTGCTTGTTCCAGTTCATCTGCTGAAAACATTTGCTGGTTATTTGGAGGGTCTTCTTGCCTTGAAACCCATCCAACTGGCGGACTTGGTGGTGGAGAAATCAACCATAGCCTTCCTGCGTCTGGAAGCTTGAGATGCTCCGAAACTGTTGATGCATTATCCTTCTCAAATAGAGCTAGTGGAGTATTTTGTGTAAAGAAGACTTTAATATGCTCATGATCATATTGTGAGTTGATTACAAGCTTTGCATTTAGTGCATCCTTTTCAGTTGGGCATACTGCAATGATTCGGCCAAATGATTTCAACGGCGCCCAGTGCACTATTGGAATGGAGTTTTGCTCCAGCAGAGCTTGCAGCTGGGATTCGTGTGTTGGTGCTGGTGTCTGTTGTTGTTCATGCAGTTCAGAGACTTTCTTAAAGTCCGACTTTGATAGTCCTGCAATGATTATTGTATTTGAAAGAGTAAACGACATCTTTCTGTTTGTGACTTTGAAACGTTTATGAGTTTTTGATATACAAAAAAAAGATGGTGGATAATAGATGGTGATGGCGGTGGTTATTTATTGAAGATAATCTTAACAAATGACCCAATTCGCGGCTGTGCAAAAAAAAAGACCTGGCGGCTGATAGAATATTCGATACAACAACTTTTGCCAAGGAATTCAAAATGCCTTTATATATACTGTTGTAAGCTGAATCTTTTTGCCTTAAAAACGTAAGTATAACAAGACAAAAACGAGGCGTGGTGTACTCTCTCAAATGCAAGTGATGATTATGATGATGCTTTCGCTTTTTTGTTTGTGTTTTTTTCTTCGGAATCAGCCCCCATTAAAAACCACCGCTTTTGAGCTGCTGCGCCTCTTGCCAACACCAAAAGCAGCCCAAATCAAATTTCAAACCTACGCAGTGGGATTGGAGTCTGGATCGTATCCTGTAAAATGGTAAATTTCATATTTTATTTTTATTTATTCTTGTTTTTTTTTAAAAAAAAAAATATAGCTTCCATAATGATGGACATTGGCTGTAGGTCCATGATCAAGATAAACATATGGTTCTTCTGTAGGAGAGCTCGGGCCATGTCGAAGGGGGGGGGGGAAGGTAATAGACG
>JAKTQM010000848.1:4730-17142 GCA_030558825.1 Blastobotrys niveus
GAGTCCCGCAGTATACGGCAAATTGGCAACCAGTTGTATTTTTTTTTTTTTTTAATCGGCTGTATATTCTCTCAAAAGCATAAACGGCCCCACTTTTGGAAAGGTGTGATTTGTTTCTCATGTTGGCAACGTTGACACATGATAAACTCCTGAAACGGCTATTTGTTTCACAACTATCGACCCTGGGATTCCACCACTTAGATTTATCCAGAACTTTCTCTCTTCTTTCATTTTCCAATGCTTTCCGATGTTTTAATTTTGCATACCCACTATCCTATCTCGCTCCGTTGTGTCTTTCTCCCTCCTCTCCCTTCTCCGAGTGACGCCTACACGCCGTTCCTCCCTACTTTCAATCTGGTAGAATTGTAATCCAAGATGGATATTGAGTATGAATATCATTCCGCTAATTTATTATCCGTTGTCCTTCCATCAACGATCGTTTGCGCAACTAACGGCGAGTCTGCACTGTGTTCCATCGCAATAGAATCTGCCACCCCTGGCTGTATAGCCTGAAAACAATTATATGCACATGCCCCCAAAAAAGGAATCGGTCATTTTACCCTGAATCTACATATTTTCACATTATCTTACATTTTTACATTGTCGATCGTCGAATAAAAGCAGGAGAGGTTTTATTCGGATATAGCCATGTAAAAAGTCATCTTCAGGCACAGGCGCTCTCCGATCGAACGATCAGCCGTGCAGCCATTCGGCACGGCTATGATCTTGTCGGCGTACCCCGAACATGAATCGACAAAACAAACAGGATACCAAAAAACTATATAAACAGGACATATTCTCCTTTCAATTGTTTAAATTTACAGAATAAAAAAAATAACATTATAACTATCTAACTACCTTTAGAAAACATCTTTACTATTAATTCTATCTGAGCCATCAAAAATCAAGTCAAACGATCATACAAAATGTCCTCCTCAAACATCTCTACATACTCGAATCAACAATCTTTCTGTAAGATCCCTAGCGTATCTACTTCTATAACCGGTCCATCTTCCCTTTCACTTCCACCATGCTCTTCTCGATCTATATCTTCATCTGAATCTTCGCAATGTTTATGTACTTCTAACCTCCAATGCTGCCAGGCACGAGCGAACAAGAAGCTCGATCGAATCCTCTCGAACCCTCTAGCTAAAGCTACGATATGCGCTCTGTCATTAGGCGTCATCCCTACTAGCAGTTACCGTGACGCCTCAAACAATAACACCATCCTACACTACTCGTCTTCCAAGGTGTCGCCATGCAAATTTAGTCATAACAGTGAACCACAGACAAACCAGGACGTAGACAGGTTACTATCAAACCCGTTAGTGAAAGTTACTGTTCGTATACTGACACTTGGAGCCATCCCAACTAGTAATTATACCGTGGACTTCTCCCATGTCACTCACAAACAAACACAAAACAACCAGTGCTGCCGTTCCAAGAAACTACCAACTCGACGTAGCCACAGAGACGTACAGACAAACCACGACCTAGGAAGAATACTAACGAAACCGCTGGTGAAAGTTGCCGTCCGAGCCTTATCATTTGGAATGATCCCTACCAGTAACTATTCTGTGGAATCCTCCCGTTCAGAACATGACTGCTCTGAAAAAAGGACAAGTAGCTTGCTGCAAGACAATGCCGCTTCCGTTGACCAGCTGCTTTCCAACCCTGCACTCAAAGCGGCAGTACGTATTGTAACTCTAGGCGTTATCCTTTCTAGCTCATATTCCTCTTCTCACCGACATCCAAAGCGGCCAGTGCGGGGGTGTCGAGCAGTCAGATGTGCCATCCGAGTAACTACGTGCGGGATGGTTCCCACGAGTAGAAAGTAAGAAACATAGTCAGCGTATAACCTATAAAATTGACATAGATTCTTAAAAGTATTCTTTTTAATTATATTATATCCCGCTCCGCTCACTCACTAAATGCTGAACACTTTATGCAGCCGGAAACGAATTGAGCCGCAGATGCATCGGTCAGCCGCAGCGGGGGTAAAAGCAAAATCATATGTCTTTGTTTGTTTGTGGCGGTTCCCGATGAGCTGCCGCCCGCAAGGTCAGCGCAAGGAGGCCACCACCCCACACGATAATTTTTTGGGGGGCAGCGGAGGGAGGTGGGCCAATATTTTGTATTGCGTTACATTTTTGTGTTGCTTTTTGAATATCTTTCCGAGTTATTGTCGTCTTTTTTGAATCCAAGTTTCTTATTTTTCTCTACTTTTCATTTTACCCCAGACTGGTTTATTTTGCTTCTCGTTTTGAACTATTAAGTACGATATTAGATATTATAACTGCTGGTTATTATCAAGATCTACATCGGCTCCATCGTTTCTTTCTTTGTCAAACGTCATTATTGATACAGCATATTCTCACTCACACAACCACGTAGAATGAGCCGCCGGGTTTACTCCACAGCAGCCTCAGCTAAACCTACAAAAAGTCTACTTAAACGGGTCTTAACCACTACTGGGGCCGTTGCTGTTGGATATGGAGCGGCCGTCGCATTTGCATTGGAAAACGAATCTTTTCGACAACAGTTTGAAAAGCTTCCGCTGTCGCATGGAGTACTAGATTTTGTAGAAGAGCGAAGCCATCAGAGACGCCAGCGGTTGCACTGGGAAGCCAAGCAAGCGCAGAATACGGCGGTGAAGCCTTACATTAAATCACAGCGACGGAAACATCATGAAGAAGATGATGAAGAGGTGTATTACTATGAAAAGAGCAATAAGGAGCTAGATGACCATGTGGATCCTTTAACAGGAGAAAAGTTCTTTAATGCACAGTCCGGGAGGGTTGGTGAAGCCAAGGAGTATTTACCATTGATGCTGTTGCCGGACACAAGGGATCCGACAGTGCATCAAGTGTCGGTGGCCATGAATGATTTGATTTCTTCTTACAACTCTGATGCTATTAATGAACGAGCAATTGAGGAGGTAGTCGTTGCGTTACAGCATTTGTCAGAAGAATTGGACGACCATAATCTTCCGGAGTTTGCCGAGCAGTTCAAGCAGCGGGCACAGCAATTGAAGGATTTACCTGCACTAGACCGCAAGCATCGTGGGGAATTGGCTACAATCATCTTGGAAACTGAGAACGAGCTTGTGGTACATGTTAATTCGCATTCTTACGAGGAAAAGATACAAATTGCCAAAAAGAATCACCATGAAGAGCCGGTCACTTCCTCTTCTTCTTCTCCTTCGCCGTCTGGCGTTGCCGCGTCTTGGGACTCATCGCGGTTCGAGACACTGATCAAATTACAGATTTCGCTTTCGTTACTAATTTCAGCATTGCATAACCATTTCCCGGTGACTAGTTATATCCAGGAGATCAAGGACACAATCTCGACGTATTCGCCAAAGAATAAAGAGCAAATCATTAACGATGCGTTGCAGGGCATAACGGTGCCTAAAGATGTCAATCTTCAGCCAATTTTACAAGATATAATCAATAGCTAGAACAAGCAAATAAGGAAAATCGGTTCCATACTTATTCTCTACAATTAGCATTTCAAGGAAAATATAAAATAAATCTCCCTTTTCACAACACTCGTTGAATCAAACGAATTAGAATTTCTTGTGTTTTTATACATTAAATTAACATATCATTAAAATAAAAAAAAGATGAGAGGCCCTTCATATGTGCATCATCTCTTTAGATGTAACCAACACGGGAAGCAACGTCCAAAGCGTCGTGATCAGAGGTTAATCGGACGAATGCACGCTTTTCATTGTTTCGAATCAAAGTGTTAATCTTCAACACATCAACGTCGTACAACTTCTTGACGGCTTGCTTGATTTGGTGCTTGTTGGCTCGGATATCAACCTTCAAGACCAAGGTGTTGGAGTCTTCAATCTTCTTGATAGAAGATTCGCTGTTGATGTGGCTGACAACGACGCTGTTTTCGTCGGATCGTGGGTAGTGAGCAATAGACTTTCGTTGGTACTTTGGGTTTCGTGGAAGTTGCAAAGTCTTTGGTCGTCGGAAAGTAGTGTTGGTTCGAACCTTTTGGACCTTGTTGGCGGTGACACCCTTGGCGGCGGCCTTCTTAGCTTGAGCAGCTTGCTTTTGAGATGATGATGCGGCCATTATGTGCTGGTTGAGACGAGGGTTGGATGTGAGGATATGTACACAAGAATGTCGTATGGTTTATAGGAGGAGAGTGAAAAATGCCCGAACAAATTTGCAGAGTGGGAGCGCGCGAGCTGGGTTAGTGGGTGATGCCCTCAGTGGGTATTCCTCGCCCAACGATAGTAGGGAGGATGCGGGCCGGTGAGTGGATGCTGGCATTCCCAATATGGTAGGTGGGTTGTGAAGCGCGCGCCATGCTGTGGAACCAAAAAACAGACTCCAAGTTGTGATAATGATTAGGGTTTTTAAAAGATCCGTATTTGGAAAAAGATTTAGGGTTTTAGAATATGGATCTTACAAATTGAATCTGGAACAGCCTCGTCTGTCGTTTGTTTACTTTGCAGCCAGCAGACACACGAACACATGCTGTTCACGTTTTCTCTACACTACTGTCCACTGTTGCCATAACATTGTGAATATAGAACTTTAGTAGAATGCTTCTATTCATTTCAGCGGGTTCATAAATATCCTAGATAGACCAACACATAGATTTGCCATAGCCGAAATCAAACCTTCAAACTGTACACTTCTTCGATATAGTCCTCTATAGACCGCGTCGTCGTTTCAATCGTCACATAAACGTTGAAGCTACGTGCGGAGATGATGGTTCTTCCCAATTAAAGCCTGGTCGTTTCGTGTTGTGTTTTTCCACCACCAAAAAAAACGAATCCTCCGTGGCGGCTTATGTGTGGGCCTTTCCAGAAATATTATTATTTACAATAAACCCGGTTTGTTTTTTGTGTATTCCTTCTGGTATCTCCATCTATTCTTCTCGACTGTTTGGACGCCTGTTTACTATTATATCTCTTTGACATCCTGAACAAGTTTTGTCCTTTTATACAGCAATCATCACGCTTTAGACTAATACCCCCCTTAGTTTATTATATTATATTATAAGCGCCGACAAATCATGGGGTTTAATTCATGGTCATAGAAATCAAAACAAACAGCTCCATTACCCCCCGACACCTCACCATCTAGCATTAATACTATAGAGAATATCACATATTAACGGATTATGAACGCGCATTCACTTCTAACGGATAAACAACGAGCAGAACTGTAAGTTATCTTCCTAACTATCCGAAAAGTATGCAGATCGGAAAACCAACAAGTATTTATTATAGCGACCGAGCAGTCGTGGCATACCTTTCTAACACATTAAACAGCTCACAAACAGCAACACAGAATAACAGCACCAGCCCTGAACTTATATCACAACTAATACAACAGCTCGGTATCCCACAACAAGATATACCTACAGATCCGGCCGACATTCGTAAACAAGCACAGGTACTAGAAAAAAAATGGACATCGGTGGTGCGGCTGCAGCGCAAAGTGCTCGATATGGAACAACAGATCAGCACCCTCAAAACCGAACTCGAAAATGCATCGTCGAATTCAAGTATAGCTAGCGGTAATAAAAAGAACGACCCGGTTAATTGGCTACCGAGAGCGCCTGCCAAATATGCATTAACGGGCCATCGTCAACCTATCACCTCGGTGGCATTTCATCGTCTATTTAGTGTACTCGCCAGTGCCAGTGAAGATGGTAGTATAAAGATTTGGGATTGGGAACTCGGAGAGCTCGAACGAACGATAAAGGGGCATACGAAATCAGTGGTGGATATCGATTATAGTGAGAATGGCATCCTGGCGAGCTGTTCATCCGACCTAACTATCAAACTATGGGATAGCGAGAATGATTATAGCAATATCCGCACACTTACAGGACATGATCATACCATTTCCGGGGTACGGTTCGTGCCGGGCGGGAGTAATTTATTGGTATCGTGTTCTAGAGACCGCACGATACGGGTATGGGACGTCAAATCAGGGTACGCGGTACGGACGATCCAGGGAGCTCACAGTGACTGGATCAAATCTATCAGTCCTACTATGGACGGCGCGTACGTGTTGAGTGCTGGGATCGATCAATCGGCACGAGTGACGAGTTTGAGTAATGGAGAACCAAAATTGACGCTTGTAGGTCATGAACATGTCATTGAATGTGCCGTGTTTGCCCCTCCTGCGGCACATCGGTACCTGGCACAACTAGAAGGGTTGAAAGATGAACAACCCGTGGAATCACAGTTTTCGAATAGTTTTGAGTACGTGGCGACGGCGTCGCGGGATAAAACGATTAAGATTTGGAACACGAGGCAGGAATGTATCAAGACGTTGGTAGGGCATGATAACTGGGTAAGGCATTTGGTTTTCCATCCCGAGGGCAAGTACCTGATATCGGTTTCGGATGATAAGACGATACGGTGTTGGGATTTGAGCCAGCAGGGGAGATGTGTGAAGACGATTAATGATGCGCATCAGCATTTCGTGTCGTGTGTGCAGTGGGTGCCGCCAGTGGTTAATACCGATAGTAGTGCTGGAGGACAGGAGAAGCGTCTGACGCGGTGTGTGCTGGCCACAGGCAGTGTCGACCTGGAAGTGAAGATATGGGCCTAAACTGCAGCAGCGATGCTAAAAGTCGCTCCACGCCTCGCCTGAGCCGCAGTGCGGCGCGTTTCTGGCACTCGACATTCCTCGGAGATTCTTTGGAGACGGTATACATTGATGGTTTTAATAGATGACAACCAACTATGGAATGGAATGTTGCCTTCATGCGATGGTGTCAATAAGTGGAATGATGATGGCCACAAAAATGTACTGTGTAGTTGCCTTAGTATAATACATTCATCCTGCATGTAAAGAATCAAAACTAAAAAAAATAGCCCATTTATGCTCGGTATACGAGGTTAATATATATTTTTATGATATATGCCATGATAATTATATTATCCTAACTGGAAAAGAAAAAGTGAAAAGAAGAAATATTTAAAATGTGAATGAATAATCAGAACTTGAAGTTGATAGTTGTAGTGTGCACTACGAATCGCCTAGTAGTGGCCGAGTCTCAGCATGATGATGATAATCCTGATCATTCTCGTCATCATCCACCACTCCATGCGACCGATACTCTCGCTTACGTCTAGACGACCGACTCTGAGCCGAATCCGACTCTTCTTCCATGTCACTACCGCCGGACACATCTTCAATAACGGTCTTACTAATCCCGTCCACATTAACAACAGACTCAATGATCCCGCCAGTTCTATACGAGTGCAACTCTGGTAAAGCGGGCGAGTCAACACGGTTAGGCGTTTTAATCGACGGTGGTCGGCCACCCTGGGATGAAGTTCGTGGAGAGTAATTGTCAAAGTATTCCTTCACGGCGCCTTGTTCAGTACGGTGTACGTTAATAGGAACACCATCGTTTGGAGTTGACAACAATTCAGCTTTAGGCAAGTCACCACCATTAGCACTGGCTGTCTGTAATCCACACTTAACCGTCTGTTGCTTGTTGGCAGTATTGCTCATGTCGCCGCTGGTGGCGGTGGTACCAGACGTAGCAGGTGGGTGTACGTTCTCGGCAGTAGAAACTTGACCGCCTCCATTCTGTTGAGCTCGCTTGATGTGAACATTGCGGTTACCGGTCATTCGAGGATTGGATGCTTTATTAAGCGGGCCAAGCTTGAGTTTGGACAAATCACCTTCATTAACAAGTGCTGCAAACGCTGGATCCTGGCCAAGAGATACTCGTGGGCTGGTACCGTAGTGCTGTTGGTGGTTCTGTGATGGGTGTTGATAGTAATTGTGGTGCGAATGATTGTGCTGGTTGTAGTAATTGTTGTAGGTCAAACTGTTTCGTTTGTTCAATGGTCCCGGTTGCACTCTTCGTATACTCTTTGCCACGTCGATATATACATCACTTTCATCAATAATCTCTTCGCCAATTAATTCTTCAATAACGTCTTCAAGAGTCAACACACCCATGGCACCATGCGGCTCGCCAGGGTTTTCGCTGATAACCACCATGTGCGATTTACCTTCTTGGAAATAATTTAGAATGTTCAAACAAGATGTATCTGGTCCAGTTTCAGGCAACGTGGCCAATGGGAAGGATGAAATAGGGAGAGCATCTTCAGGGTCATAAGTGATCAAGATTCGTACCAACAACATGCCAATAAAATTATCCGGTTCACCTGGAGCATGAATAGGAATTCGATTAAACCCAGTGTGTAAAATCTCTTCAATAGTAGCTTCATCTAAAATCCGGTCAGAACTCATCACAAACACATCGTCCATAGGCGTCATAATCGACCCAACTGGTTTTTCCTTCAAATCCAGTACCGCACTGATAATGGTCACTTCATCCTCGTTTAATCGTTCCGCCCCCATTGTTTGATGCAAGGTAACAAACGTCTTGAGCCCGGCACGTTTGTACACTGTACCATGGTCTTCGCCTAACAAATGGTCTAACAGCTTTGCAGTCGGGTACGCTATCGGATACATCGCATACATCAGGGCCAGAACAAACGGCGCAAAAAAGGCACCGACACGCAAGCCGTACCGGACAGCAATACTTTGCGGAATAATTTCACCAAAGATAACAATAGCGACGGTAGATGAAACAATGGCCGGCCAGCCACCCCCTAACACTCTGTCCAAAACGATTGGTAACGATTCGTTGGTAATAACATTAGACAATAGTAAAGTAACCAATACCCAGTGTTTTCCCTTTTTGAGTAATGTCAACACTCGTTTAGCGCTCTTTTGTTCCGTTTCCGTACCTGTTTCTTGAATAACTTGAAGATTAACTTCATCCGATGCCATCAAGGAAATGGTCAACCCTGCAAATACCCCGCCGGCCAAGACCAATACGGCAGACACAGCCATGTAGAACCAATACCCATCTTCACCCGGTTCAATTTCTGGAGCCTCACCTGGAACTGGTGCCTCTGCTGATGCATGTAATGAACGTTTAGAATGGAATTCACTGTTAAATTTGGATGCTAGTGGGATAGCATGAAGCGCTGGAAGTTGCATAGCCAGAATTACCAAAAGCTTGATAATCCCCGAGCTTAGCGCTCGTCTGCTGCTACTACTACCGAGTTTGTCTTCCGAAGAAGCCCATGCTGGTGATTTTTGTAATGATGAGTCTTTTCGACTCGATGATTTGTTTGAATGCTGCAATGATGTTGCAATAGATGCTGGATTCTTTTCGATTATAGTGTTGGAGTTAACATTTCGTTTGCGTATACCTGGGTCGTGTTTCATCGATTGAAAGACTTTAAAATAATTATCAACTGGATTGTAATTTTGATATGATCAACTGTGTGTATAAAATCAAGAGAGAAATTGTTTAACACCTCTATAGTTTAATGGGTTTTTTTTTGTATCTTCTTAGAAATATAGTAAGTAAATGAACTCTTTGTTGCAAATAAGCGTTGTGTCGAGTGGTTGTTAACAAGAACAAAAGGGGGAAGAAGCAATAAAAAGGAAAAATATGCAGCAGCGGGTTTGTGGTGGTCAAAGTCGGGCGCTCGAAACAACAACAAAAAAAATGTGGCGTGGTGATTGCGGCAGGAATAATGAATAATGAAGATTGCCAAGGCGATCTATACTCTGTCTGTGGATTCGTTCTCTCTATCGAGTCGAATAGCGGCGCTCAATAGTAGAAGGATGTTGGTAGATATTACAATTACGTATGTTATGGCTGTGAGTGAGCACAAGACTACGTAGATTGAACTAGGAGATTGTTGGTATACCAGCCAAAAAGTTTCTTTCCTGTAAAAGTGATACTGTTATATATGTATGTACCCAAAAAAGCCAAGAAATAACTCTACCAGGTGCGGGGGATTGGAGGAAGACTAGGGGGTCATAATTTTCACATTATTGGAGGAAATTAGATATTCGTGTTGTGGAACTTAACTAGCCGATAGAATTCCAAATGCTTGGAGCTTACTGGATCACATATTTAGACCGTTGAGTAATAACCTGACGCGATCGTGTGTGGATTTCGTCTGTGAACAAAACGATCGGTGACGTATCGTCGTAACGTAGCGATTGGTTATGTGGTGTTGTGTGATGTGGGCCTGTCTTCGGTGTATGATAACGCCCGGTACTATCGAACTTGTCTGTAAAACATGGCTCTATTTTCTATCAGAGACCTCTCGGATAAACATGCCCAATTAGCCAACTACAATGAGTATTCTTATGGAAGAACACTGACCTCAAAACAGGAAGTGATCGATCATATTTTGCCCGTGGTTCCATTGTGTAGGTACCGCGTGGTATTCAAATCAATAACAGAGTATTATGATATGTAGGCAAAAACGGACGTTGATCAAAAGAAATCTATTTTTAATAGATAGTTCACTCGGAAGAAAAGATACTTTCTGATATGATGGTACCTTTTCTTGTTAAGGTCCCCAGATCCAGAGTTTTGTTCGCGTTTGTCGTTTATGGCCATACTTCGAAATCAGTATGTTACCTTGTGGGTGATAAATTATTATGCAATCTTCATTGCATATCATGTCTTGTGTATTTTTTGGCTTAAATAATATACATCTGTCTAGGGGAAAAGAGAGAGAAAAAAAGGATGTGCAAGCTAATCATGGCATGGATTGTCTTGGTACTGTATCTAATCTATATAATCTTTTGTTTAAACTACATGCTCTCTTCTAAAATCTTTTGCAGAGTTTCTCGAACCAAAGCTTCATCAGAATCATGTACCGATGGCGCCAAGTTCAACACCCGACGTTGAGGAAGAGCACCTTCCACCAAGTTTGGAATGTCACCGCTACCAAACCCAAAGTCCTTAAGCCCCTTTGGCTGGTCGCCAAGCTTGTTATGCAAGAAATCCAACAATGCCTCTTTCAAAACTTCACCAGCAGATTCCAACTTTACGTTAGAGATGTCGACGCCAAAGATCTCAGCCGCCTTCAAATGTCGTTCTGGATTGGATGGCGCAGTGTACTTAAACACCGAAGGCGAAGTAACCGCAACTGAGACACCGTGTGGGATAATCGGATGGCCCACATCATATTGGTAATGTTGGTACCCTGGGTTTTGACTAGCAATCCCGTAACTCAACCCATGGCACAAATGCACGCCGGCGTTACCGAACCCTACACCGGCCAACGTAGCAGCCAGCATCATTTGCTCTTGTGCATACGAGTCGCTTGGATCATGCACCGATCGTGGTAAATGTTCAACTGTCATTTTTAGCGCAGCTAGCACGAAAATATCACTGATCGGGTTGGACCCCTGAGACGCTGGACGATCAATTGGGTTAGCTGGTCGTGGTGATCGTTCTTGGTAAGGGATCGCAGTCCATGATTCTAGTGCATGGCACAGCACGTCCAACCCGGAACTAGCCCGCACAGATGCTGGCATGCTCTTGCCGTTCAATGGATCGACAATACCTAGAGTTGGCTTCAATGCTCGCGATGCAATCCCTGTCTTGGCCTGGATTTCTGGCATGTCGAAGATGGCAGTACCAGTGGTTTCACTACCTGTCCCCTGTGTTGTTGGGATGGCAATATGGGGGAGTAGCGTGCGATCTATAGGCTTGCCTTCACCAACTGGTGCATTTGTGAACCGCATCAAGTCTTGATCCGGGTACACTTGGAACAAGTTGGCAATCTTTGCATAGTCCATGACCGAACCACCACCAATAGATAGGTATGCTTTAGGTTGGAGCTTTCGAGCCCACTGCATAGCATCTCGTACGCCATAATCTTTTGGTTCACAAATCACATCGGAATAAATATCATACTTGACACCGGCGGATTCCAATGATTGGATGGCAGTTTTGACTGGCGCCAAGTTCAGTAGATTCTTATCGGTGAACACTGCAATTCGGTCGATACCCATATTTTGGAAATCCATACCTACTTCAGCCGTCGCGCCTGCGCCGTAGCGGATATTAGATGCAGCCATTTGGAAGGCGAAGTCGGTGGTCTTTTCTTGGACCTGTCTGCTCATCATTCGTTCTGCAAATTTGAGTGCTGAACCATTACGAATAGATGAACAACCGTGGCATGGACATGCAGCACCATGGTTTTGCACAAATGATAAGACAGAATGTGCTTTTTGTTTAGAATTCCGCAGTAGTCGTGACATGTAGTTTGTTACTTCTAGATCGGTGTGTGAGAGATAGTGCCCCCTCCCAAGTGGGCATGATCCCCTTTTTATTGTGGAGTTGAGTGTGGGGTAAGAAATCGGTCCGAGGTGCTCCGGCTTGGCGGTGGCCCGTCGGCGCGTAAAATATTAGACGCGTAGTTAAAACGCATCATAATGCATGCATGCATTTTAAACACATATCTACTGAGACAACACAACTAGAGAGGAAAAATAAATAAATAAATTAGAATGGTTGGAGTGGAAAGAACGAAGCATTATTTCGGCATGTTATAACATGCTGTATACAGGAGGGC
>JAKTQM010000855.1:0-12102 GCA_030558825.1 Blastobotrys niveus
TATTAGACGAGCCAGTGATTAAGAAGGAAGTTAATGATGGGGATACCGTTTTGCATAGCTGGTTGCCAGTTTCGGAAGAAGATCAGGAAGGTGAAAAGAAACGACCAGTGGTGATGAATAAAGAAGGAGATGATTTGTATTTTAATTCGGTCAAGGTTGTAGAAGGGGATCTAGTAGCTGGGTTCCAACGAGGAGTCGTTCAGGCGGTTGATCAGTTTCTACATATACCACAGGGCAGCTGCGAGACGTTGGAGGATTTAGGCAATGCAGATTTGTTTTTGGAGTTGCTTCAGATTGAAGATAAATGCATACAACTGGATGGTCAGGAGTCTAATACGGTATTGGTTCCAAACGATGAAGCGTTCCAGCGGTTTTCATCAATCGAGTTGACATACTTGAAGCATCCAAAAGCGGTCCAAGATCGTAACAATATCATTAATCGGCATCTAATCCCCCACGATATCGTTCCAGGTGACGTTACGACGAATCTAACGGCTGCCGACGGGTACAAATTTGAGTTTACTCCAGGAGCAGTTGTAAACACATCGTTCCTACCAGTGGAGTATAACGTGTTGACCAAGAATGGTGTTTTGCATAGTTACAGCTCGTTACTCAGCCCGCGGGATGATGTGCAGGATTTGGTAGTTTATTCCCCAGAAAAGTATCTTTATGCATTAGACGCTGATCATTTTATCAGTGAGTTGAAGTTTCAGGATATGGAGTATTTGATTGATGGTAGTACGACATCACCACAGACGATATTCGTGCCGATTTCTGTCATGAGTGAATCATTCAAAACCCAATCAACGTCTAGTTTGACATACCATTTTGTGGAAGGTCAATATCATTTTTCTGAACGGATCAATGAGTCGTTCTTGATGACGAGTTTGTTGGCGACCAAGAAGCTTTCCGGGCGGAATCAACGGGTGAAGTCTATTTGTACTGGATCAGGAGCATGTTACTTGAATGGTCATCAGGTACTTAGCCGAGAATACCAAGTTGGCAACACTTCAATGTACTTTATTGACGGTGACTTGGAGATTCCTTCGTCATTAAACCAGGCAGTGGGACCATTTTTCCAAGACTCATATTCAGTATCGTTCTTGACTAAATTGAATATGCTTTCACCGCCTCGTGGCGTGTCGTGGACAGTATTGTTACCTACCCGAGATGCTTGGCAAAAGCAGGGGCTAGTGATGAGGTACTTGACTGATAACCAGACGGCGTTGCGAAAGACCTTTGAAAGCTTGATCTTTGAAACGCCGTTTTATAGTGACAGCGCGCCGCGCGAAGTGTTGTTTTTGGATGGACGACGCCAAGTGGTCGATATAGACGGCTACAATGATACCAAGGTTGAATCGACCGTGTTGAAGATTGGGGATCAACAGTTACGTCTTAATGCCCCGGATATCTTGTTTGAATCTGGTGTAGCGCATTCTATCGACGATCTGAAAATCCCTAGTCACGTTTCTATCAACGCTTCGGATCTCATCACGGCCGGCGACCGGGCAGAATTCATTGATCTTTTGAAAGCTCGAAACATGTCATATGTGCTGGATCCCAACTCCATGTACACTGTACTAGTGCCTAGCATGCATTCGTTGCAGAAGCATAACGTGACAGCCGATAGCGAAAATATTGATCTTTTGCTCAGCTTGCATATTCTTCCAGGAAATCCGATTCGTGACTTGCTTCATCAAAAGAAGGTACCAACGTTGGTAGATGGGGTATACCTCAAAGCCAGGGATATCTCTGATGGGTTGTATTTTATCCAGATTGTTGGTGGGGCGGATCATGAACTGCATATTTTGAACCGAGGTGATACTACTCACTATTTCAATGCTGAATTCAATCAAACAACTTCATCGACTGTACTATTCATTGACCGGCATTTACGACCAGAATGGATCAATAATCCATTCCCACCGTTCCGTCCACCAAACGCTCCAGGCAGGCTACAGCCGCCGCTCAAGACGCCAGTAGCAATCTTGTTGGGGGTTGTTGGCGGGGCAATTCTCATCTTTTTTATCATTTCCATGGCATTATATGTATATTTACGGTCATTGGATTACAAGGAATCGGATTATGATGAACAAGATCTTGAAGATACCGGTGACGGCAATAGTGTGGGTGGAGGTAATGGTAATGGCAATGAAAATGACGAACATCGACCATTGTTGGAGAGTACAAGCAGAAGAGCGAATTACCTGTCGCCTGCAGCTGCTGTGGTTTCTCCACAGGGACGTCATTCTCGGCATCATAGCAGGAATAACTCGTATACCGGTGAATTAGGTGCTGTTGGCACTCAGCCAACTACAGCGCCTATCCGTGCATCAAAGGTCCAACCGAATCGCGAGTATGGTCGCCATTTGAACCTACCTGGGCAAAATTACTAGTACCAATACGGTACCCCAGAGGTTGTTATATTTATTATGTTTCTTGTTTTTGTTTAGTCTTATATTTACTATTATTTGTCGACGATGGGGATGAAAACGTTCTTTTATTTTTTTTTAATATATATTTAACGCATATAATAATAATAATATTAATAATAATAAAAAGCAGCTATGTATTGTTCTTGTTGTTCCTACAGACATATTTTAATGATTCTTGTCTTTCTTACCGCCTACTTTACCTAACATCCACCACCCAGTAACGGTGGCAGCAAATCCAGCAAGGAATTTCTTATCCCGTGCACTGAATTCACTCGAATCTTCATACGACGATTGTTGTTCGTAATGCTGGTTTTTGCTACCGTAACCATCCTTCATATCGTTACCTAGCCGGTCAACAGTGGCATCACCCTCCATGCTTCGTACCGAGGCGTTGCCCAAGATATGCAATTTTTGTTCACTATTAACGACGCCTGCGCCGTTGTTAGGGAGGTCTGTAGTGTACTCTGTATGAGCTTCCTTGGTCACCTTGGAGTAAGCATCAGGAGGAACTGGAATCTTGAATGGTTGTTGTTTCTTTTCCAGCATTTGCCATCCTTTTGGAAGCTTGATACGGTCCACTTGATCCTTCCAATTGTTCAACACCGATGATGCCACAGTCGTTTGCGATCTCTGTTGCTGTTTAGTGTTCTTACTGTTCTTGGTAGAATACTCTTGACGTTGTGAACGCTGTTGCCATGGTTTCGACCCTTTAATCTTTGCTTGTTGCGGCTTGGATTTTGTCGACACAAACTTGACGTCAGCAATCCCACTATTAGTGAGTCGAGATGCATCATGACTTGATAACCGATCAATCAATTCTGTCTTTTTACCACCTACTTTGAGACCCTTTTTACGACATTCCTGTTTCAATGCTTGGACGGATAACGACGTGTATTGAGATTGGTTGGTAGTAAGGAGTGACGATGGTTGTGGGGCCGGTGTACTATTCTTGATACCTCGTCGTAGGTTTGGTGCGGATCTAGCTGCTCGTAAAGTTCGTACTGGTGTGCTCATGGTGGAGATAAGAAAAGAAGGATGACGACCAGACAGGGGTTTAAGATTGTGGAGCATTGATAGTGGTTTATATAGTGTCTGTGTGTGAGGGGTGGAAGCAAAGAAAGAAGAAAAGTTTTTGCCCGCGCGGTATGTTTGTTTGGGGGGGCGTGAGCGGGCGTGACGTGGGGTGGTGCGGCGCAAAAACTGGAAGGGGGTCCAGGGTGGTGGAGTTTGTTTATGTTTATACAGATTGGGGAGTTTTTGGAGTAGATCGAGGATGATAGGTACCATGTGGTTGGTATATAAAGAGAGGTTATATTGATTTATATTGGAGGATAGCCAATGCCTTGGTTTTATTAACTGGCGTTGTTGTTTATTTTTGTCTCGATCTAAAATAAACATCAAGTGATGTAATATATAAGTTATAGTAACATACTGAAAGATATATACCGGATGGGGATGTTTTATTGTTAGGATGTCCTGTAAAGTAGCAAATCTCATATTTGGAAGCAACTTTGGCATGCACGGTCTTACGTCTACACATACACGACTTGATACAGGCCGGCCGCTTTCGACATGCGATCTACCGTCCAGCAGTTGGAACGCAGTACAGGCATTACACAAGAGATGGATTTCAATGGCCCGATTACAAGAAGAGGACAATGATGGTTCTAGGCCGCGAAAGAGTAATCGGCAATTGATGGAGGAATCGAACGGCCGCATATACTACTAAGCATCTGGATTCTGGGGACATGCAGGAAATTCGCGGTAGTTTCCGGGTAGGTTCTCCCTCAGCAGCTCCCATCAACGCACATATTTCCTCCGTTATTGGTACTAATAGCTGTCGCTTCTTCGAATTCATTCACTGTAGTACCCCATATATACTACGTTGGATGGAAGGATATGGCCAATCTCGAGTGCAAATTGACACTGATATCTTTCCAACATATCTCCTTTGGGCTAGGAAACAACAACGCTCATCTTACCATGCTAACTCTCTGAACTTTAAATATATATATATATATATCAGGATTATATAAAATAGTTTTATTATAATTTGATGTCAAGACAGGGGAAAACCTGTTCCATACCAGTCCTGGCTCATCTAGCCTGGGCTTTCAAAGTGCAACAACGCTGAACATGTTCCTCGTCTGCGATCCCCAGATTAATCAGAACCTCCATCATTTGTGCAATAAACTCTTGGCTCTTCTCCACCGGAGTAAACAAAACGTCCGAGATGTTAAAATTGACAGCGCTCTCCTTTTTGTATCCATTTCTACACTTTAGTTCGCAATCGTTGGTGTTGAACGCCGTTATGGTCGTCATGGTTCCGTCAAATAACCCCTGTGCCAAAACATTAGGCTCAATGTATTCCCTCCCGTATTTATTTTCCAATTCTACCTCTCTCTTGAAATGCTCCACTGCCATGGTTTGACCCCGGATTGCTTCACTCAGGGCCATGTGAAAGTTATTCTTGGCTGTTTCATCAAGCTCCTCGTCATATACCGTCCCATCGAATGCTGTCAGCCCTTCATTCTCTGTATATACCTGTCGTAGTCGATTCTGCTCTTCTAATTCGTGCTTGTCGCCAAATAACTGGGCCGCCCCATAACCAACCAACGCACCTGGCGGCGTCATCTTCCATACCAATATTGGCCGTTCGCCTTGCTCTAAAAACCGCTCATTTCTAACCGTAAACACCAAGTCCAGTATCATCTCTTCTCCATTGTCATTCTTGACACAGCTTGACCGTCTAATATTGTATTGTAGGCCAGGCGGTGCGCTACTATTACCGAGACCATTGATAATCTTCAAACAGCTATCATAAATCACACCAATTAAGTCCTTTTCGCTACATTGACTTGTCCACCGAAGTTCGTGAGTGATCATGGTCTGGCTCGTTCGAAGTAATTCAAAAAAGAATTGACAGCGTTCCGTGTACGGCCACCACATCTTCAAATGCTCAAACTCTTGCCGACTCCGGAGAATGCTGCCATTGTCATTATCGCCAACTGGTGCCGCTGGCAGCTGTATAGTCATTTTGTTTCGTGTTGCAACCGATTGAATGCAGTCTACGCCAGCAATTGTGGCTCGTGGAAGTGTTGCGCTTAAAAAGTAATACTTGAATCCAAGAATAGTAAATGCTGCACTATTCAATGACCAAGAGGGCCATGTTTCAGGAGGTTCCAGGACCGCCAGCCTTCTTATTGACACAATTCGCCGCTGAATATCCCACCCCCATGGGAAATGGTCGCTAACATGTCGTGTAATGATAAATTTTGGCCGTCGAGGTCGTTTATTGTTGTGTTTCCATGGTCCGAGGTAAGCAGCATAGTATTCAAGCCATAAAATAGATTCGAGACATTGTTCATGCAAAGCACCAATTGCATCACGACGATTTAGAGCCCGAGTCTGAGTCTGGGTCGAGGAAGAAGCAGTTTGAAGTGCTTGGTATACCCAGCGCTTGAGCAACTCAGCAAGTCGCTCGTTGTCAAATAGGGAATACATATTCATTAACAAGTTCCAAGTCTCAGCAAAAGTATGTATCCTGCGAAGAATATAACCCCATTGGACCAGTTGTGAAGGATTGTTAAGTAGTAGCCATTCAATCGGGCTGGTATTCAGAAGAAGAGTTGGGCAAAGAGGTGCAACATAAACCGAACGACGCCAGCTGTCCATCCAGGTCTCACAATCTATAAACATATCCAATGTTGCGACCTGGAAATTTCTCTTCAGGTCAGCTGGATTCAAATATTGTGGCAAAGGCAGCCGATAACCTCGCTCGTAGTAGCCCCAGTGCCAATAGTTATTCTTTGTAACCTCACTTGAAACTATCCCGTAAGCAACCAACTTTCTATAATATTGCAGGTTAACATGAGGAAACAGTGTGTACCAATTAAGGTTGATTAATCGCAGGAGCACATCCCGTTCCCGTTCAATGTGGGGTGGTTCCGTCCAACCACTCAAGTCCAACAACCTCCACTCTTGGGCCGTGACAAACCTGGCGTTTCTTCTAGCTTGCGGGACGAAATTCATATTATCACGAAACTAAAGCGTAAATACTTGCCTTGGTTTTTGGGTGCGGTTAGTTTGGTTTTTATCTGGTTGTAATTCCTGCCATGATGGGATAAGGCGGCCAAAAGTTTATAGATATAGCGTATACGTGGGAATAGCTCCCTAGTTGTTGCTATACCTTCCTGTTAAAAATCAAAGACAAATCATGTTGCGTGTGATCAAAAAACGTTGGACATGCCGCGATGGGGGATTAATGGTGTAAGTGAATATAATCAACGTTTGACGTCCCAATTTACGCCCTCACCCAAACATTTAAGCCGCAAAGATGCGGCTCAAACTTTCCTGAATCATACTTTACATATGGAGAAGACACGGCAGTATTTCGGTTTGGAAATAATAACAAATAAAAAAGAGAATCATGTTCGTTACTATGTTAAATACAATCAGAAATGGAAACTATTGGATAAACTTGATATTCAACCCATTAGAAATATACGACGTTAGTTTTCTGCCTTGAGAGATAGGCTTCTGTAAATCCTGTGGAGCCAGCTCAATATCGCTAAACTCCTGCAGCAGCCTCACGATGACATAGCTTGCCTCGCTAAGAGCAAATTGCTGACCCAGACAGATCCGTGGACCGCCATTAAACGGAATATAAGTCCATGAAGGTGGTCGGAACGTCTTCCATCGGTCAGGCTTGAACTCGTCTGCATCTGGGCCCCAGATATCCTTTCGGTGATGTAGAACGTATGAGGAGTATTCCACTGATTCACCTTTTCGCACGAATAATGGACCTTTACCGTCTGGACCGCCACCAGATGGGATGACGGTGTCCTTTGTACATGTTCGTGCGTTGCCCGGGACAATTGGGTACAGACGTAAAACTTCGTTAATAACATTACGCAGGTATTCGCATCGTTTCAACGAGCTGAAACTGATATCTTCAGTACCCGTGCCAAAGTCTTGTAGCACAGCTTCTCGCAGCTTATACCAAATATCCTTATGCCGGGCTAGTAACGAGAAGGTGAAACTTAACAATGCAGCAGTGGTATCTCGACCAGCCAACAGAATGTTCAATGACTGTGATCGAAGCATTACAGGATCTTCAGTTTGCTTGACAAGTTCCCGCAAAAAAAAGTACCGGCCCTTGTCCAGAATTTCTGGGTTATTTCGTTTTTCATCTAGCACTTGTTGAACATAGTAGTCAACAAAGTCATGACATTGTTTCGTGGTATCCCAAAAGTCTTGGGTCGTGACGAATTTGCTTAGACTTTGCGCTAACGACCGCTTGACGACCCACTCTTGACCGTTATTGAACGCCGCCTCGAACTGCGCTGCAGTCACCTTCCGGTCCTTCTTTGCACCTTCTGCAGCGCCGCCGTTCAAACAGTCGGTGCTTTCACCAAACAAAAACTCAGTAGCAGTGTCTAGAGTGAACTTGAAAAAATAGTCTTGAGCATCAAAGTATCCATTGTCACGGCTTTCCCGCTTGAAAATGTTGACGATGCTGACTACTGCCTTTTCCAAATCATGTACTCGCGATACAATATCACTAGCAAATTGTGGACGTAGCAATGCTCGTGAATGATGCCATCCACTACCTGATAATGTAAAGATACCATCGCCCAAAAATGGAGCAAGAGCAGGTTCTCGTCGTCCCAAGTCAAACTCCTTGAACTGGGTAGCTAAGATAGCCTTGATAATGTCAGGGTCGGAGGTGGCAATGACGACAGTGGTGAGCATCTGGAGTCGGAAGGTTGTGCCATGCTTTTGAGACAGTTCCATTGAATGTTCCATTAATTTGTTTTCTTTGAACATTTTCCAGCTGTGCTTGGTTCGTGGGATGCCTAGAGGGAAACTCCAGACTGTTTTTGGTGGGATACATCCATTCTTTCTGCTTTTTCGTCGATAATTGAACTCGTCAAGGTACTCGTAGGCGATTCGTGATACAATCAGGCCCAAAATCAGGGTCGCTGTTTTGATCAGCCAGTGCATGGTTAAGCAAAAAATGGTATACCTGCTTGGTTGGCCCTTACACTACTTGACAAAAAGAAGAAGGAATATCATCTCTTTATACATTGGCGATTCATGTGGTGTGGAGTTAGCGGCGCAGGTGAGGGGAAATTGCAATTGCCGAGACGCCGACAAGGTCCTGGATTTCTAGCATGGGAAAAAGGGGTGAAACTATCTATTTTAGCAAAGAGCATGCTCAAATAGTTGTAATACCTATTTATTTGGATTAAATTGGATACGATATAATTGTTATTTATCATTGGAAGAGTGTGAATTGAACTTTTAAAATGAGGCAAAGCACGATATGCCTACTACGATCGGCGTCTCCGAGCCTTACCATCGCAAAGCCGCACTGACTATGTATATCGGTTATCGGCACAACCGATGCCATGGTCGGCAGACCGATTCATGGCTTGTGATATATCTGAATTACGCTGCAACTAGCTAGATCTGAGAGCCAAGTGGTTCTTCACAGCGACAGAACGGGTAGCGACTAGCCTCTTAGCTAGCGCCAGCAATAACACAACCTCTCAACGTTGACTTTTCTCACGTCATTAAGGTCAAAATGTCTTGAAAAAAAAGGTCCCTGAAACTGAGTCACAACAAGGCTGAACCCAAGCTAGATACCCTTAATCGTGCCTTACCAAAAGCTTCTTTGTTCAGGTTCCAAATAACTTATTTTCGCATGAACAATTTCCAAGCTTGCAAGAACAGAGCCATGTCTGCTGCTCATACTTATATCGAGAGACTTTATGCTATATAAAACATTTACGTCTCTAACCCAAGCCAACTCCCACCGTTCCATTGTGAAACGGTCAAGTTTCTATCCCCACAATGATCATGCTTACTCCTACATGTTCTTCCAACTAATAGTCGCCCGATCATTTCATCAAACGTAGGTCTTCTATCTAGCAGAGAAGAGGGCCCCCATTTGATTGCTTATATATATATTCAAACCTCCTAAAAATTCAGCCGCATCGTCAAGAAAACTATAAAAGGGCAAGGATATCTCCAGTTCTTCTTTCCTTTCCTTTTTTTTTTCCACAACTTTCGCAGTTAGACTTCTGAACATGCTCCATGCGTCTCTTTATATAGTGCTAAATAAATGCTAAGATCAAAATCGATTCCACGAGATGTCTCACGATTTCACCCGACAGTACCAAATTCGAGGGGCGACTACCTACCACCTCGCACTCACCCGCTTGCCTTTTGCTACTGTGCAATTATTTTCTATGTAAAACGCTCGCCCAGAAATGACATTAATTTTACTGGTTTTATAAAATCGTACAGTTCTGATCCATGCAGATGTTTCGTTGATATGCATATCTATCCGTTATCGGACGAAGACATCCACCACACCCTTTTTTTTTTTTTCAACTTTATACACCCCTTCAACTCTTCAAAAGATGGAAACAAATCTAGGTATTTAAAACAATAGAAGAAAGTAGAAACGATTATTACCTAGAAACTGTCTATTACCTATCTACTTGTACCGTAAGCTACACGCCTGGCGGGGGTGGTCTGTCGGCCGAACGATTACGTAATCGAGGCTCATCAACTCACGTGAAGTTTAGTGATATTTGCAATGGATTTGTTCACCATCTGCTCTCGACAGGAACCTGCGGGTTGTTTGTCACCCGAAATGTAAAAATGCTAAAAGTAGATTAGAAATCCACTTTTTTTGTTGGTAAACACATAAATATCGTTTTTGTGCTCTCCTTTTTCTTTTATATATCCCTGTCTTTTTCACTTTAACTCTTTTATTACTTTTATCATATAATATACAATATACACACACCATGACAGTAACACAGACAGAAACGCTTACTATCCAAACACGAGCACAAGATAATAATACCACTCTTCAAGCTCCTCCTTCACAGCCTAAAGTCAGCTTCACAAAATGGCAATTGGATCATATTAATGCTCAATTGCAAGATTTGACACCACAAGAAATCCTCCAATGGGCCATGGTCACTATTCCAGGACTATTCCAGACCACTGCATTTGGACTCACGGGGCTTGTCACCGTCGACATGATTCACAAGCTATTCCCAAAGACATCTCCTGTGGAATTGGTGTTTGTGGACACGCTATATCATTTCCAAGAAACGCTGGAGTTGGTTGACCGAGTCAAGGCCCGGTATCCTAACGTCAAGATTCATATTTACAAGCCAGAAGGTTGCAACACGGCAAAGGAGTTTGAAGCCAAGCATGGTGAAAACTTGTGGGAAACTGATGATACATTATATGACTATTTGGTCAAGGTGGAGCCAGTGAATCGAGCGTATAAAGAACTAGGCATTAACGCGGCGTTGACTGGACGACGACGATCGCAAGGTGGTCAACGAGGAAGTTTGCCAATTGTTGAAGTGACTGAATCTGGATTGATGAAGATTAATCCATTGGCCAATTGGTCATTCCAAGATGTTAAGAATTACATTGATCAGAATAATGTGCCATATAACACACTGTTGGACTTTGGGTACCGCTCGGTGGGTGATTGGCATTCAACTGTTCCAGTCAAGGAAGGTGAAGATGAACGTGCTGGTCGATGGAAGGGCAAGAATAAGACTGAATGTGGGATTCATGAGAATTCACGATTTGCAAAATACCTTGCTGCCATGAATACAGCCAAGGCACAGTAATTGATGGTTTGAAAAGGCTATGTAATTGCTATATATAAAAAACTACTCTGCATATTTAATAAATAAAAACGAACTTGGGGAAACGAAATTAGCATAGTCGTACTATTAGACCATGTAGTGGATGCACGTAGTAGACGTACGATGGTTCGTAGTGGTCCTCCAACGTAGAACTGAGCAAGTACGAAGGAAAGGAGCAAATGGTGCTGAGAACAATAAATAGTGTCAGTTAAGTTTCTAGGAAAATTACATGAAAGAATACAGCTATTTATATGGACTGCATTATAGCTTTGGTCACAAACATGAGCCGCACAGTCAGGGTAATACTCTTGACTCGGCTCTAATTCCAACACTTCCACTTGAGCATATCTATAATGCAGATGGGTCCTGGGCATACTTTTGATGCGTTATGGGCCGTGTACATTTCTGATAATGCATTCCAAGTGTGCCAACACCAACAATGGGTGAATGCATCCAACTGTTTAGACAAAACATGTGTAAACCTACCTGGATACGATAGTAGCCAGCCCTGTAGCATAGCTGGCTATTAGAGCCCACAGCTTGCACAGGTCCGAATGTTCAAGGCATCAATCAGTAGACTTCCACTGGTCCTGCGCACACTAGCATATAGTTGCCCAGCATCCAAAGCTGGTAGGACCAATAGACCTTCCACTGGTCTGGCAATCTCGGTTGCTCATGACCACTGGCATCTCTCGCCAGGAATGATCCAATGCATCATTCGTAAAGAAGTAGAACAGATCTCTGATCGAGACTCCGCAACCTAAGCTTTCCACCTGAATTGCAGGGGAGGTTTAAAAGGGACACGTGATCCGCTTGTCCTCTACATTGGAATTCAGTGGAAGCTTGGAGCAGAGTCTCGATCAGAGATCTGTTCTACTTCTTTACGAATGATGCATTGGATCATTCCTGGCGAGAGATGCCAGTGGTCATGAGCAACCGAGATTGCCAGACCAGTGGAAGGTCTATTGGTCCTACCA
>JAKTQM010000856.1:0-13066 GCA_030558825.1 Blastobotrys niveus
GATTCTGCTTCCAAAGGTAATGGAACTATTAGAGTTGATGAGGAAAAGTCTTATATTACAGAGGTGAGTGTGTACAATTGGCTGAAAAAATGCGGCGTGGAGGGAGTTCACACACCGATAATGTATGAACATGGAATGATGATAACAGATGGTACTCCTATTTATACATATTACTGGAAGATCTTGGACCAAGTAAAAGTGGGTGGATGACAAAAAAGGAGGCATGGGCCTTTTTAGAAAAATACCATATTGATTACCGCAGATATTATAAGGATGATTTTCGGTTTAGTGAAGGACGTTTGAAGATTTTTGACTTTAAAGATGCATGTTTTATATTTCCGTCCGTACCTTGACCGTGGTATATAGTTGTTCATGCTGTTTTCAACCGCACTCGACGTAATAACCAAATTATTTTCCGTATACCAGGAATATTTCTCCTGAAAAAGGAAAGGATTAGACAGCAATATTTTTGCAGATTTAAAATTCGTCAAATCCGGTAGGCCCCTTGCATTAACTTTTTGCCGATCCTTCATCTAAGCCCCTGATAGCCGCAGCCGCATGGGGGGGAAAAAGACAAGAAGTTCACACACGACTGGCATACTTCCGACCCTATACACGCCAGCAATGAACCTAGTTAAACAGACTACAGCGGCCATTAGAACCGGCTCATGTAAATTAGCATACCGGAGTGGTGGCTTTCCGAGCTCTTTACTGCGGAACAATTCATTAGGTGGTAACAAAAAGTGGGTATCCGCTCTACGTAATGCACAATCAGAAGACGGACAGGCGGTTGCCAGTAAAACTGCATGGAGAATGGATTCACCTTTACTAAAGTACAAGTTTCCTATGAATAAGGATGAGCATGGGTTTAACAGCAAGTTGCTTTTGGATGATGCAGACGCCAAGTTAGTACTGGAATCGACGCTTGCTTGTGATCGTCAAAAACAGGATTATATTCCGGAGCAACAGCTTTCATTTGACCCATCCACAGAACAAAGGGGCCAAGTTCAATCATCTCTTGAGTCCATTGTAAACGATATGGCCGGATCGGATCCATTTCAGCACCTTCAAGAAGTTTTGGAATTACACGGGCTAAATATTAGTTGGAATTTACCAAAGTCCAGTTTTCCCAAAGTTGGTGCCTGTGTGGGGGGTCCGGCAATAAAATTGCCGGATTTGTTATATCGACCTAATGGACAACCTTTCAAAGGCTCATCTCCAGCCGAATTTATAGAGCCGCATGGGGTGTTTTATCTCTCTCCAATAGATTCCTTGGTCAAGAAAGCGGGGGAATGGGACTACACGATTTGGACCTTGATGACTTTTGAGTATAAGGAGGAGGAATCAGGCACCACAGCTGGCGCTCTTTCAGCCATCATACCGGGCAAGCCAACATATGAACATGTTACAGGAAAAGTAGAGTGGCCGGACACACCGGCGCGATCAGACCTGGCCACGACGGAGGCACCAAGTGAGCTGGCAACACATGATGTCAATGCTGACAGGACAAAAATGTTTGCTATGGTTAGCGAAGAGGAATCCAAACCAGGCATGGTGAAAGGCACTGACTTAAAGCAAGACGAACCTACCCCGGAGAAATTTGCAAAGGGGGACATCGCCGATTCTAGTACGTATTCAGCGATCGAGCTGCTATATCGGCGTGAATTTACCAAAGCCGACAGGTCTGAGGCAAATGGAACACATTATGGTAGGATGCGACGGATACAAAACAACTTTTTTGGGGCCCTGGAACGGCCTGTCAAGTACAGTATTGACCAATGCGGCCCGGTGGTTGTTTTGTACGATGGCTCTGGGATGACCTTTCTGCGTCAGAATGGGTTTGATGACTGTCCAGACGCCCCTATATTTCGTCGCGACGTTGAAACGGAGCCATTTATAGATAAACCAAATATGAGATTGGAGGACGTCACTACCCAACAATTTGCCTGTTTGCCAACGGTAGACATCGACTCCGTCCTTATCCGTTTCCGTGAAGAGAACCGGTTCGCTTGGACAATCTTTTCCATCCTGTGCAAAGCCGTCTTTGATATCGCTCCTGAAGTTCGAAATATGATGCAAATGTTTTTGCAAGGACGCGCTACTACCAAGTACATCCGAGATTTTGATTTTAATAACGATTATATCTATCATGACAGCTGTTATAGGGAGAAGGAAACTCGATGGAAAGCGATGAACCTGCTGCGACATTGGCAGAATGAGCAAAAACTTGCGGTTTTTGGGCACCAAGCACAGGTTATGGGTGGGAAAATGGATATCAGTTTCTGGGAGAGTTTCCATACTATTGCTTTAGTTGGCCAGGGACCGGTGACCACTGTACTCTGCGTTGCTACCCTCGAAAAGCAGACGTACATCGCCAAGCTATTTACACAAATCGATGATGGAGTGCAGCGCTATATCAATGAAGTGAATGTATACAAGCGGTTGAATGATTGCAACGTGGCTGGACGTCACACGCCAAAGCTACACGAGCATGGATTAATGACTAGAAACGGCGATCCTTATTTGTACATATTATTGGAACATCTTGGTTCAGAAGAGCCGACAGTGGTTACAGACGAGATGGAACAAGAATTGAAAACATTTTTATCCAAATATGGTATTGTCCGGAATGACTGGGATAGACAGAATATGCGAGTTAGAGATGGACGTTTGATGGTGTTTGACTTTGGATCGGCAAAGCTCACCCCGATTGAAAATGAGTCAGGATAGCTGAGGCGTATAAAATATTTAGGTGAACAGAACTGTGGAGCCGTCATGACAGCTATATCCGCCGTTCTAATTCCTTTTTAGTCGGCTTGGAGTTTGAGCCTGAATTGGATATGTAAAGAACCGGTGTGCATTTATCGGGCAGGTAACCCATTTGCACAAGTATTAGTTCAATACATATATGAACTACCACAAGAAAGATGGTATCTATAAACTGCCTAGTAGATGGATAGATTAACAGCTACCGTAGAGGTCTACGTACAAGCATATGCAACGGTATAGATCCCTTCAACCCCAACGCCTTCCAGGTACTAATCCATTCTTCCGCAATAACCTCGTTCAAAAACACAATCTGCCCTTTACAATCCACCATCCACTTATTCGAGTAAATATAATACGTCTCACTGTCGGTCAACGGATCCTCTACCGGCTCAAAAATAGACCCGAGCCGCAGCACACTGCGATACTGCGGCTGGAACGTGCACACGTGCGTCTTACCACTGAACATGTCAAACACAACAAAAACCTCAGATACACTATCGGAAGCTTCAAAGTCTGTGCATCCGTGCAACATAACATATCTGCCGTAGAATAACGAGCTCGATAGAAACAGTCGGCAACGTGTTTCGTCATCCACCTCATCAAACTCTACCTTCAGAATAGGTTTCCATTCCTGGTACTCGTCGTCGTCCGTTCCACCATCAATCTTCAAAGCGTACAAGATATGATTAACTGAATCGCAGCAAAGCAGATACCCTCCAATTATGGCATACCCCAGGTTCCAATGCATATTGTTTTCGGTTTCGGTTTCGTCTCCAGTCTCGGTATCGATCTCGGAACCATTGCTGGCACTCTTCCCTCCTGGTAATCCGTGATGCACATGAATAACCTCATTCGACGGTAAGATAGACGTGGTTATTGTTTCCCCAGTGATCTCCACGTACCCTTTGGGCCCAAATAACGCAAAATTGTCTTCACCGAATGCATTATATGGATCTGTGGACAGCCGGGTGCCGGAGTTGGTGTCAAGTTCGACATGCTTGGATATCGTGTCGCCTATAAAATACAACAAATGGAATGGTGGACTGCGCTGCATATCCATGGCGGTATTTTCAGGCGACAATCGTCTGTTACCATTTGCAGTAGATAATAAATAATACAATTCGTCGTCTTCCAATCTGAATTGGATGGCGTCCCACCGACAGGTCCCGACTTTAAGCGACACTGGTCTGCTAAACACCCCCGAACATCGTTTCGCTAGCTCATACTCCAGAAGATGCAAATCTTCAAACGTTTTGGCGGCCGTTGGCGAACTTTCTCTTGAGCTAGAACTTTCATTGATGCCATTCTTCCCATTACCAGCGTGATCATGGCCATTATTACCAACACGACTACTCCGCCGGCTGCTGTCGCTTTCTATATGCTCAATCGTACCATTCTTTAAACTGAATACAGCTCTACTCGAACGGTCACGTCTGGAAAATACATGTACTTCTCGGTCTTTCTCTCTATCATGTAAAACAGCCGTAGGAACGGCGCTATTGATGGATATATTAACTTCTAGATCAATGGCTCCAACTAGATTCGGTCTCACTTCACCCATTAATATCGGACCCCTACCATTCGATTGATATGCAACTCGTGTTTCTCCATCCTTGCTTTTTGTGTTTATCACCTCCTTCATCTTGATTGTTCGTAAGCAACAGTTATACCATCCAGATCTTTCGGGCGCTAGTTGACGCTCTTCCACTTTATCCACTTCTCCGGGTACTAAAAACGGGCTCATAGCCTTGGCAGCCGCCCTGTAGATCCGATTCTCATGGGCCAGGATTAGTTCTTCCCATCGATGACACACATGTGTCGCTGACTCGAGACTGGCAAAGTCGCCCACCTTACAGAATATATCAATCCAAAGAGCATCAGTTAGGTCGGTATTAGGCATATATGTGGGTATTGTTTATCTCTCGTCGAAGAAGGTGATAAGAGAGAGGGTGATTAGCAAGCAAGTAGCAAAGGAACAATGCTTCTATATATAATAGTGTGTTGGATTTATGCGTGTTCTGTGGGTCTTTATTGTTGTTTGTTCTGTCTTGGCAGCGCAAGCGGTGACCATTCCCCGGAACATTGTGTTCCACACAACCGAAGCCGCTTCATGCCAAAAGTGGCGTCGGGATATCCGGCTAGACTAGAAAAGAGTGTTTACGCAGGATTTTAGCCCCTCATTCTGAAACTCTTTTGGTTTTGCCTTGTCTATCAGCCGGTTCTAGAAAACCTAGAATACGAGAGCTCCCCTGGTAGTTAAAGATCATTCCATCAGGCACAACAAAGGGATCTCTTGCCTCAATCAGATCGGCGGGCCAAACAGCCGCACAGGGACCCATCTGCCAGATGATATCATTATCAGAGCAACAGAATCGAAAAGAAATCAAATTGTATAGATACACAACACATAGAACAATATGGATTTATTATTGAGTGATTACATATACTAGAAATAAATACTTCTCCATAAAAAAAATAAAGTTTAATTTTCATTTGGAGGTGATACTCGCTGTCTTTTCGACTCTTCTGTCGGTACAACCGGAGTGTTCAAAGCACCAACACCACGATCTTGTAGTGGTCTCTTTTTGACCAAAGGAGTGATAGGAGACGCATGGTGGTGGTTAGTAGCAACAGCGGAGGCGGCAACGGCAGCACTAGCCGGCTTGACAAATGAAGGTTTAGCAATTGATGCTGGTGGATGTTCGATAGCTTTAGACTGGCTCAATGAAGGTGATGCGGTAACATCCTTGTCCTTTTGAATAATTGTTCGCTTGATTGGCGCGCTTCGCTTGAATCGAAATCTGTCTGGAGTACCAGTATTGAAAGTTTCAGCTTGCTCCAAGTTTTGCTGCTGTTCGGCTTGACTACCGGGTGTAAAACGCAACAGTTGTTTCTCGTTGTTCCCATTTATTTGATTGAAGTAGCCTGGAGCCGTCACTGTTCGGCGTTCTTCCATTCGTTGTTCAGCTAGCCGATCAAGGTCATCAAAATCATCACTTGGCAAGAGATGGAATTTCTCCGCCTGATTGTTGTTTTTAGAAGCAGCATTGTTGTTAGCCGCCAATTGATCCAATTCATCCCATGCTTCATCTGGCGGACTCGACGGTAGTCTGTCTTCGATTGGAGGTTCCGCATCCGCATCCTTGTCCTTGGCTGAATCTGGTCCTCGTGGAACAATTGCTGGAGCAATTCGTGGCTGAGTAGTTGGAGCAGCAGCGGCGGCGGATGTATGTGCATTGAGGTTGTTAGTAGTCGCAGCCGCACTCGTAGTAGTAGAGTTGTTAGTTGTCTTGTCATTGGAATTACCAGCAGAACCATTTTGTTGTTGCGGCTGCTGCTGCTGTTGTTGTTGTTGTGGTTGTTGCTGCTGTTTTGGTGGTTTTTTATAATCAGCTTTTACCTTCCCCTGATATAGATTATCGAGTTCAATTGGCGTCCTCACACTCTTGTAATTCTTAAATACCTCAGACATATGATTAGTATCATAAGCAGACATAAACAACCAACCAAACTGTCGCAATGCTCGTTTAACCCCGTCAGTCACGCATTCTTTTCGGACTTTTTCGAACGCAGCACCTTTTCCCAACATGTTTGTTACTGTACCACATCCAAAGTCTTCTCTATGACTGCCATCTCGCAGCGTCACCCGCATTAGCGCCGTAGCAGACATATCAACCCTATTACGGTCATCAACATCCAAATAATCCACAGTGAACTGTCTAATCGTTGTGCTCCATCCATTAAACCCAAATGTCTCATTAGCAAGTTGAATAATCTTGTTACCTTCTCCATATGCAACTTTGCCACCACCGGATTGTCTATGACAAATCAAATCCGGCCCAATCCCCAAGTTCAAATTAGCGAGTCCCGGATTATCCACCGTTCCTTTTTGCGCAAACTCTTCTATCGGTTGATACACATAGTTTGATTTCGAAAAGTCTTCAACAGGGACCTTTTTTGGCGGTTTGGACCCCATGTTTATTTGATAACACAACGGTAGGATACGTGCGTGTTAAAAGAGGAGAATTTTAGACGCGCAGATTATTTTTAAAAAAAAAGTGTTTGACGCGTTTACTATATCGAGTCACATGATTTTGGGAGTTTTCAATGTTTTTTTTTTCAAAGTCTTCGGAACAAAATTTCAGATAACCTACTAAACTAACATAAACGCGACTAGCATTCTAAGAGTATAAAATAGAGATGGTTTCGGTGGCTCGGATAATTGCTCCGCCTACAAACCGCCGAGGAGCAGTTCATTACCATGTATATCTCTCATCAGTGCTAATGTCTCGATTTGGACAGCTTTGTAAACTCATTGCGTTTGCAAGCTGGGGGTTGACCCTTGGGTTGGGGTTGTTTTCACACATTAGTTGGCTCTGGTGGCTGCTACCAATTCGAGCAATTGTTATATTTATTGCCGCTTTTATTGTACTTGTGTACCGTAAGAGCTGGCTTATGGTATCGAACAAGCCATACCCCAACTTGGTGACTAAAATCACCAGCAAGTTGCTCAGTAAGGAGTTTGTAGCTGCCGTGGCCGTGTACATTCTTTCTTCAAGCTTGTTCTTTCTTTTGGTTAATGGCCAATATCATTTCCCATTTACCATCAACTTACGCCGATATGAGGAACGTACATTGAACGAACAATTCATCTACCTTAACAGTTTTGCCTGGTACGTTGCAATTTGTTATTCCATCGGATTTGTATTATTTGACTATGATCTGGTAAGGTTCCCATCAGTTATGAGTCGAACAAAGCAGAACCAACGGGTAGTATCAGCAGTGAAGAATAATCTGCCACAGACGGTGCTATTTTCTGTAGCAGCGACATTGTCATACCCTTTTGCATACCTGTTTTTCCGCCGAATGTTGTGGACCACATCGCTAGGAATCATGCGCTTCTTTATCAAACTAAACCGGTCCAATGCATACGTTGCGTTCCCGCTTTCATTCAAGATGCTGTTGATCAAGCTTTTCTCGTCGTTCATGTTGTTTACACTGTGGGAATTCACCAACTCATGCTTTTACATTTACATGACTTTAGGTCCTAGCCATCGTGGGGCCACAATTAGCGAAAAATCAACCGACATGAATGGTACGTTGGTATCCGGCCTGCAAGCTACTCCCCGGGAATACACGCATACAATGGCGTTCCAAGAGCTATGCGCAATTGCTCTGAGGAACAACGAACGAAGAATCAGCATATATAAGGATATCAACCGCGAGCCGGAACCAACTATTTGGAAGCAAATTTGCAAGGAATGTCTCAAGGTGATCAGTACAGTGAGCAAGAAATTAGAAAAGAAACCGGAACCTAAACAGGAAGAACCAAAGAAACAGCCAACCTCACCACTGCCTTCCAAGAGTGTATTGGCGATTAAACACGAAAACATCTTCGCATCTGGTGCTAAGGTAGGTAACCGAGAGCCTGCTTCGCGGCGGCTCGTGGAGAATTTGCAGGATAAGAATGCTACACAATCAGCACGGGCTGTCAGTGCCGCCGAGACTGTTTCTAATAAAGTGCAAGAGCAGATCAAGAAGTATTCTGCCATGGTGACGCGAGCGTTGTATACACCAGCTGGGTATCCATTCAGATGCACGCTGTGGCGGAAAACGCTGGCGATCGTGCCAAACCCGGGGATTGTGCATTGTGCGCTCATGTCCCTCAAACAGTTTGTCATTTGTTCTACTGAGGAAGATGAGTTTGGCATTGTTCATCGTGATGTCAACGAGATTTTGACTGAAGTTAACAAACTAATTACGTTGATTGAGCAGTTCCTAGCCGATCCACCGTACCATTGGACGGATGTGAAGGCGTTATCAGGGAATGAACAGCCAAACGTGACACGACTGTATAATGTTCTGGAGATGGCTCTTGATGCATTTGAGAGCATTGTAGAAGTTTATCAAGACCAGCTGGGCCAACTTAATTTATCGCCAGACGTGGAAAAACGTGCATTCGAGTATCTTAGCAGTTTATGATTTGTATTTAGTCAATTGACCTAGTATACACTTGAACCCTTCATTTTCGATACATTACCCCAATAGGTCCTGGCACGGAATTTCCTCCCTAATACGTTTCCAAATATAATTCATTATAATATACATTACTTTTTTTTTAATAATCTAGGGCCATCTTGACCGGGAAATCATAAATCACCGGCTGTGGAATCCTTTCTGCCGTATACACATTACCATCCTCATCATACCGTGTCAACTCCTCTTCAGGCTGATAAAATACTTCATCAACCACACTCTGCAATTCCTTACGCAACTCCACAAACCCTTTTTGCACTTGGTACGCGTGATCACGGAACTTGCGTCGCACCAGGGCCTCAATGAGCCGCACTGCATCGTCCTGAGTCTGGTCAAGCCGCTCCACCAGCCGCGCTGTCGAGTTGATCAAATACTCTTCTTCATAAGCTGACCCCTTCTTACCACGTGCCTTTTTTCGTTCTTCTCGACGTTTGTTCTTAGCTGTCCGTCGAGATGCGCCAGTCTTGGCCGTCTCGCCAGTCTTGCCAGTGTATCGAGTCATAAACGATGGCGCGGTGGAAGACTCGGTAGGCGCGATGGACACGTTATCAGGTGCATCCGATTCATCCGGTACACCAAAGAACGCCAAAGGATCCGCCTTCTTCTTCTCTCGAAGTTCCCGTAGTCGTTTCACTTGCGACTTGACCTGTGCCTTACAGTCCGTAATCAACTCGGACATGGTAGCAAACCCTTCCAACAACCCTGGGTCGATAACTTGCTCAAGCAACTGCTGAGCTTCTTCTTTTGGTTGTCGTGCGACTCGTCGCAATGCGTCATCGTAGTGGTACCCCTGGCACAACAGTTGCATCCCGTGCCGGATATTGCCGAGGTAATCGAGGTTGATTAGTGCACTGTCAAAGAACTCTTTGCTCTCTTCGGTAAATTCGGCCATATGCTCCACAACTTCCTTTCGTTTTTCTTCATCAAACTCGTCGTGCGCAAAAACAACAGCTAGAGCACCTCGCCAGTTGCCTGCAAGTCTATATGCGTCCAAAGCGTCGTCCCACATTTGTAGGTTTTCAAACAAATTGCCGGCCTCGGAATACCGCGTCTTGCCCTGCAAGTACGATGCATATAATGCCAGAATCTGATCCTGCTTCTTTTCATCGTACTTGAACAATGGCATGGAGTCTTGGTACAATGCATGTTGAACCATATAATCGCACATCTCGTCGAATGCGTCAGGAATCTTGGCCAGGTGAGACAACGCCTTGCTGTATTTTCGCGAGTAATCGTCAATCTTGAACTTTCGTCGCAGCTCCGATGACTCTTGCAAGTCTCGAAGGAATGGAAGGTATTCCTTTGGATCTTTCTGAGATTGCTGAGCAACTAGTAACGCCAGGTCGAGGTTGTAAATGCCCAAAGCGGTTTCATATACCAGTTCAACATCTTGCAAGAAACACAAATGCTGAACCGAGAATTCGGCACGGGCCGGATCCTTTTCCAGGTCCTTGCTGATGAAACCTAGTGCTGCTTCAAGATCAGGCGGAGATTTGCATGCAAATGCAGTCAACGAGCTCTGCAAGTAATCTGGTTTTGGCAACAAAACTTCTAGCAATGCGTCGCAAATTCGATTGACCTTGGTGGACAACGAGTCAACATTTCCCGTACCTTCTTGCTCATCTTCCACTGCTGATTCCTTCAACGTCTGTTTATACATGGTTTGCGAAACATCCTCGTTTCGCAGACCGGATAAGAACAAGTCGATGTATTCAATGCATCCAAGTTGTTCGATAAATAGCTTAGCTTCGGCAAAGAACTGCTTAGGAGCATAGTCATGGAGCAAGTTCATATCAATTCGATGCACTCGACACGCACTGAACGCTAGATCATACCGCTTTCGATCAATATTTCGTCGTACTTCACCCAATACCAAGATACGAGGGTGGATGGTTTCCAAGTTACCTCGTGGCGCTTGCAAGGTCAATGCTGTCTTGGAAGGCATGACCGATACTAGCAGTGACCCTCGTTCGATAGACCGACATCGCTCATCATTCACCACGTCGTCTTCTGGCACTTCAAAGTCTTCCACGTTTTCATGCAAGTGGCTGAACTTCAAGTAATGCTGGGCGGTAGTAAACAACACATGCGATAGTGTCAACTTCATTGATGTGACTGAACCAGACAACACACGATCGTTAGCATACAGCTTACCAGCCGTTGTCAACCCGAATGCAATATGATTCCACACATCAACCGAGTCGCATCGCTGTGGCAGCTTGAACACTGGAACAATCTCGAAATCCTCATCCAATCGAGAAACAGAACCATCTACGGTCTCGAATATAACGTGGTGGCCATCGGCTTGAGTCTTCAAGATGTAAACGTCTGGAATGATATCATGAACAGTAACGAGCTTTTGCTTGACATGGTCAATGACAAACAATGCAGATCCAGTTGCTACATCAGCAGCAACAACCACAATATTATCACCCGAACAAGCCACTTGTTTTGGCGCCATTGGCACGCCGCACAGATCAGACAAAATGACCGTGTTAGAAACTTCTGGAGCTTTTACGGGTTTGGCCAATGGATCCCAGTTGGCAATCTGTACCTCATCTTGACCTAGCATTGCAAATTTATTGTTAGAAGTACTCACTGCAACATGAATCGGCGTGGTATCGATAGAGAACTCTCTGAATGCCATTGGCGGTGGAGTGTTTGCAATCTTGAGTGGAGTCACCTTGATGATTCGACCATCAACGACAACTGATGTACCTAGATCATTTGGAGGTGCTAAAGGACCATCAAAAGTCGTCCATAGGAATTGATGCACTTCTAAATGATCACCATACGATGCAAGCAAGGTCAGTGGCTTTTCCGGATGCCATGCCATCCATTCCGGTTGAGATCCATCATTCTTTTTTGAAAAGATTTCCTGTTTCAAGTACCAATGATAATTCTTCGTAGTCCAGAGCTGGATTCGGTCGTTGAGCATGATAGCAAGGATATCTGAATCGGTATTCCAAGCGATATCTTTAATCTTTTCATCAGCACCTGTACGAATCGAAAACTCGTACCGTCTCAACCCGTTACGCTCAAAAAAGATCAAATCTGGACCTTCACTCTCAACATGCGAGGATTTCCGCTGTACCGCAGCAATTACATTCCCCGATGGACGCCATGCCACCAATTTCTCCATTGTATCTACAGGCTCAGACACGCTATTAAGCTGACCTGTTCGAGTATACACTCGTATCGTTCGTCGTGTAACTGATTCTGTCTTATCGATACCATTCAATGCAACGTATTCGCCATCACCTCTCCATGATAATCTAACCCCAGTTGTATCGCCTTCGTTGACTACACCACTGTCCACCTTTTCTGGAACAGTAGGATCTCGCATCGCCTTGGCGCCCTTACCTTGGAACTGAGTTTCCTTTTTACCCCAACCCACAGACACATGTTTAGATATCGACAAGTCTTCTGGTGTGACCTGTGCTTCCGAGATTGGATCAAACACTCGACTCAACAGTACGATTGCCTTTGGCGTTGCTACCGCCAAGATCTCTTCATCAGGACTCCATGCTGCATCTTCAATACCATCTTCTAATGAACCCACAATCTCAACCACTGCTTCACCGCCGGTATCATCGCCCACGATATTCACAATATCACCGTTCGATAAGACTACTACCGCTGTGTTATCGTCTCCAAAGTACTTGAAACTTCTAATTTCGGGCAGATTGCCGCTATCGCTTTCGATTTGTAATGGCCATGTCGCAAATACCATTTCCTCTCCAGTTTTCTATAACATGAATTTAGTTAGCATACGTCTGTCCCCCTTTTAAGTTCAGCTAGGTCATTCAAAAAAGTCATACCGTCAACTGTTGAATCTCTACATGTTGAAACTCCTCGGTCGGGCCGAACAGACACAACATTGTGTCGCCAACCGGATCAAACACTGCATCAACTAGAGGCAAATCCGGAACCTCCTTTGAGCTGACATTAATCGCTCCTCTATGCGATGTGATCAGGTTACGCATAGTTTCCGAGTCTTATATATATCTGCTTGTCTTGTCTCTGAAAAAAAAAAAAAAATTTGTGATCTTCGCCTAGTTAAACAATTTGCGCGCGCCGTGCAGCAGCCACAGTTTTGTTTCGCACCCCCCAATAATTAAACGCTCTCCTCCTGCCAACTTTGGTTCGTTTCGAAGAGACACATATCATATAGCTTCAATCGAAATCAAATGACAGTGTATGTTTGTTCGCTTGATACAGTAAACAAATGAATGAAAGAATGAAACTAACAATGTATCAG
>JAKTQM010000856.1:13086-24645 GCA_030558825.1 Blastobotrys niveus
ATGTATCAGTAACGGGCCACTTGAACGATTGATATCCCGCAAGGGACCGTTTTGTGATGACGATTATTTGGAATCAGGCGGTGGACAAGCCGAAATGTGGCGCAACAGCAAAGTTTTGTAAGTTCACCCAGCTCGTGTTGATTTGGCAAGTTTGTTATGGCTAACACGTTCTAATTTAGGGTAATTGGTGCTGGTGGGTTAGGATGTGAGATTTTGAAGGATTTGGCGCTAAGTGGGTTCAAGGATATTCACGTTATCGACATGGATACTATCGACGTATCCAATTTGAACCGGCAATTCTTGTTCCGAGAAGCTGACGTGGGCAAATCCAAGGCAGAGGTGGCAGCAAACTTCATTATGAAGCGTACTAAGGGAGTCAAAGTTACGCCATACTTTGGTAAAATTCAGGATAAGGATGAGAAGGATATTATATGCAGTTCCATCTAGTGATTTGTGGACTGGACAGCGTGGAAGCACGACGATGGATTAATGCTACGTTATACGAAATGGTAGATCAAAGCAACCCGGAATCGTTGAAACCATTGATTGATGGTGGTACAGAAGGATTCAAGGGTCAAGCACGAGTAATTTTGCCATCAATTACATCCTGTTATGAGTGTACCCTGGATATGCTTGGTCAAAAGACTACGTTTCCAATTTGCACTATCGCTAATACTCCGCGGGTTCCAGAACACTGCATTGAATACGCATCCATTCTAGAATGGCCAAAACATTTCGATAGAAAGATTGATACCGATGACCCAGAAGACATCACTTGGTTGTATGAAACTGCACTGCAACGGGCTAATGAATTCAATATCACTGGCGTCACATACCAATTGACTCAGGGGTTGGTCAAGAACATTATCCCGGCTATCGCGTCTACCAATGCTATCATCTCTGCGGCGTGTGTGAACGAGGCAACGAAGCTGATGACGGGTTGCAATCCATACTTGGATAACTACATGATGTATACTGGCGAGGAGGCGGTGTATACGTATACTTTCAAGCATGAGAAGAAAGAAGGGTGTCCTGTGTGCGGTAACAATGCAGCAGCTCCATTGAATGTGTCAGCTACTGCGACTTTGCAAGAAGTTATGGATGAGCTACAAGTGAAACCAGAGATCAACTCCAAGACACCGTCATTGTCGACCTCTACCAGAAAGCTTTACCTACGGGCTCCTCCGCCATTGGAAGAAGCTACTCGTCCAAATCTAGAAAAACCAATTAATGAGCTTATTGAATCTGGTGAAGAAGTGGTTGTTACTGATCCTGGTCTGCCGTTCAGTTTGCGATTGAAGGTGAACTTTACGTAAGAGAGCACAAAGTTTAAATGTTACGATATGATATAAAAACAGAATTCTCTAAATACATCAATTATTTATATTGCATGCAATGTCGGTAATCATCTCGCCACTAATGATACCAGTAGTGGCAATCAAAATGTTAGTGGTTGTAGACTTTTTGGCCAAGAATCGTAGCGCGGCAATCTCAGCATAGGTGATACCACCGAGGTAAAAGACCAAAGTAGTCGTCTTTGCATGATCTTTACTATTCCTCAGTAAAATCTTGCGTAACTTTCCTTCACGAATATGAGCCTCACTTTGTTGTATCTCATCAAAGCTAGGACCAGGAAGGTATCGCAAAATCTCTTCCGCACCCTTCCAACCCGACATCATTGATGTCGATTGCTCGGTAGTCTGGAACCGCTTTGGCTTGAGAATCGACTTTTTGTCGACTACACATTGAACTAGCCGGATAGAAAGAGGAGCATAGCCCGAGTAAGTAAAGGAAACATCGCTTGGATTCTCTGATGGATCTTCTTCTTGCTCCATAATCAAGGAAAGAGCCTTACGCAGGTTCGGGAAGTAATGTGGGATCTGAGGCGCTCTTGCGTATACAAGACCAAGCCGTTCCAATTTCGTGAATGTTAGTAGATGCTGGTACCCATAAGTCTGCAAAATCTCCTTCTTAAAGAATTGAAGATCCTTGTGTTTGATACCATTGTTGGATAGTGACTCTATAGATAGTAAGCGAAGCACCATTGACAATGATGAGCCTCTATCGATAAGGTCTTCAATCATATCATGAATCTTGCTTAAGTCCATTGAATCGGCTACCAAGTTTTGCTGAATCTCCAACCATTTATTAAACTCTTCCCCCTGAACCTTTGACATGAGATCTTCAGCTAACGCAGTATGGAACCGCAAGCTCTTGTGCACAGATTGAAGACCGCCTAGTTTTGATACAAATTGCTTGATTTGAGATACAGTCTTTGCCTCATGACGTTGCTCATAGTCGGATTGCAATTGTCTTGCTACTTTATTGAGAGATTGCCCCACCACAGCAAAGTTCAGATCCTTTATTGTACTAAACAGGTTATCTTCCCCTGTGCCCAGAGTTGTCTTCTTTTTAGTCCCTCCACCTAAATGATTGTTTGTATGTTGTTGATTACTGTTATTATTATTACTGTTATTGTTGTTATTATCTTTAGGCGGGTCAACAATAGCTGAAGGCAACTCTACCTGACCAAAATCAGACACCCCATAAAACTCGTCAATCAATCCATGGTACGTCAATTGCGTCAAGAGCGGCGTCAATGGATCTGATTGTCGGTCAATTACCAACAGTTGGTCAATAGTCTGTCCTACAAAAATATTCGAAAACTTGTGATCGTAGGCGTCTTGTGCTGAGGGATCTTCATTATCAGCTAAAGATGTTCGTCGTGCCTGTCTATTTCTCAGTAATAACTCAGCCAGTTTATGGGCCGCTTCCCCTTTCCCTGTGATTCTACCAATTAGCCCGTACCTTGTTTGCAAGTCTTGGATAGCTTCTGCTGATAGGTAAATAGCCGAGGTCAAGTCGTCCAAATACGTATCTTTGAAACCACCGGCCGTCAAGTTCAACGAAAGCACGTCACCCTCGATAGGCAGAAAGTATACCGGCCAAGAGTGAATCGTGAGATCACCTAAGATAGAACTTTCTTCAAGTACTTGAGAGAATGCCAGGGTCTTTTCTGGTACAAGTACAAGGTTCACGTCCAGGTTACTAGCTGATGCGATAGCTGACTGCGCGTGTGATGCAATGGTAGACGCGCAGTTGAAGTCGGTTGACGATAAATAAATAAGTGAGTTTACATTCTCCAATTTGATGATGGAGCTCAGATTTGCAGATTGGAGCCATACAATATGCTCAATGCCGTGTTCTTTGAGTGTGGAGAAGCTGGTGACAACAGATAAAGTGGACAGTAGCGCCTTATCTAGAATTAATACTTTATTGCCACCAATCTGTTACAAAGTATGATGTTAGCAAAATGAGAACAGCTATCGAAAATAAAAATTAAAAAAACACTTACGGAGTCTATAATCCCCAGCAAGCTTGACAGAGCTTCCTCCTTCAGCTCTGTTGTGTTAAGCATGGCGTTTTCCAATTGTTTATGAAATAGTGGGAGGGTCAAGTGAGGCGACTTAAGTGGCTGTTTTTGGGAGAGGTTGTCCGTCTCCGAAGGGATGACCACAGGATAGGGAAGGTAATAACGCCAACCAATCCTAACATCAAAGGGGAAGCTGGGATATTATTTCTTAAAGTAATGTACACTCAATTGTATAGAAATTGGTAAACAGGCACTAAGGATAGGGTACATAGGGCTAAGATGTTTGTACAGTAGACATAGAAAAACAAACATCATCAAAATACTATGCGGCTCAAAAGGCATCCGAGGGATGATTATTTACTTTGACCATTGCCCACCCGAATAACAGCAGGAGATGGTAAAACGGCTAAACACCAAGACTAGTCAATGTTCATTTACGGTGATTCTTTTCTTGAAACCAAACACTTCCGATAATACAGCCCAATTGTAAATGGAAATAACATATATTGTTGAATAGACTATGTTAACAAAATTTTTGTCATTTTATAAGTTATAGGTTAGAAACTTTGCCGTCATGAGAGCTCCTGTTGAATTGAACAATAATTTATTCCGAGTTTTGGAGCTTTTCTTGTTGAGCATAGTAGTTGTCACGTCGAGCAACTTGATGCTTATGGAAACTAATAGTATGATCCAATCCAGTTAGTACTAAACATAATCTTCAAACAGAAAAATCAACTTACGTGTTCCACCAGTAAGTAGAAACGACACCACCGACGGCTATAATAATAAAAAGGGTATCATCGCGTTAGTAATTGTCCTTCAATGCAAACATTCGCATCAAATCACCAGATGCATTCCGAAATCCATACCAAAACCTGCCAAAAAAAAAAAGTTAGCAAAACCTATCAAATAAAATATGCACATATACTCTCTTAACATACCCATGGTGATATCAAGGATGATTCTTCGCTTAAGAGTACCAGTAATTGGCTTGACCATTGTGTGTGTAATATATGTATGAAAAGTGTCTAATGGATGATGAAACGAAAAAAGATGAAAAAGAGAAAAATTTGGGAACAAGCCCCCAGCCATCCAGCGCTTAGCAGAGCCAGAACAAGGCGCTTTTTTTGTGCGGGATCGTCTCGCCCTTTCGGAGGGTCGGACAACGTTTTAGGTGGGAAAAGTCTAATTTAACAGCGCTGATTGGCTAAACCAACAACAAAAAAAGCCGGAGAGAGCCCTTTATTACTATTCAAGCGTATTTGGGACCAAATTTTTTTATTTGTTTAAGCGCTCAGTTGAAAAATCACCATAAAAAAATAATAGAGGAAATTTGATCTTTCCCTTCTTTTACTAATTAAGCATATCATCAACACAAACATTCACTATTCCACAATGAATCGAATTGGTCTTCGAGCTGCTCAACAAGTCGGCAAGCGTAACTTCTCTACCACAATGATCGCCCGAAGCGGTCCATCTGGTCCATACAGTAACTTGCCATTCAAGGTCCATGGCCGAAAGTTCGTGCCATACTGGGCTTTGCACTGGTCTTTCTTCGGTAAGTCTTCAATTGTTTTCTCTGTAATGTTGGATTTGGTTTACTAACTGGTTGGTTTTTTTAATAGTTGTTGGCTTGGGTACTCCATTCGCCATGGTCTACTACCAATTGAAGAAGTCTGGCTCTGTTTAAACAAGCTAGATTAGAAGCAAAAAGAAACAGATGAAAAAAGAAAAACAGTTATGTATTTATCAATTAATTTAACATTCAAAAGAATTAGTCTTTGACAGGCAATAGCATACAGTTCCATGGATATGCTCCAAATCATTGTTTACGAAAAGCTGGCGAAGAAACTCGGTTAAGGAATTGACGAGAAGGAATTGAAGAAGTTGACGATTTAGCAGGGCCCTGTCCTAGTTTCGAAACACCTCCAGAAACAATATGCGATCTATTCGAACTGTTTGTTTGAACTTTTCGATTGAGTTGTTGTAATGGGTGGTGTTGGTTGAACTTTGACAGAGCTGCTGGGATCTTTGGGCTCGAGGCGGCAGAAGCAGAAGCAGAAGCAGCAGCAGCGAATGGAGAAGCAATGGACGCTGATGATGATTCTAATTGTCTCGCTACAGGCGGTTGAAATCTTTGCAATGCTTTTGTTATGTCGTTTTGCTGATTCTGGTGCGTCTGGTTGTCACTCGTCAAGCTGCTAGCTGGTTGGAACGTTGATTGAGGAGCAGGAGGATGAGTATTGTAGTTGCGATTGAACCGTCCGCCATTGAACTTTGGCCGTTCGTTACCGTTCGTATTTCCGTTACCGCTACTATCACTGCTGTTGTATGTGAGCGATGTACTGCTGATATGAGATGTAGCATCCGTAGACACGTCCTGGTATTTGCTGAGCTCTTTTTGTAGCCTCTCGACTTCCCTATTGAGTTTTTTTAAGGCGTTAGTGAACATATTCCGCAATTACGATCTAACGAACGTACTTGTGCAAGTTGCGAGCTTGCAGAATCTCGTCTCTGACGCGACGCATAGCGCGCTGTCCCTCGTCTAGCTTGCTCTTGAGAGACGCTATCTCTTCTTGTTGCTTTGCCAGAATATTCGAATACCTTTCTTGCTGGAAACTGAAAATAGACATGAGCTTTTTGATTCCTTCTTCAACGGGCTCAAAGTATTCTCGACAATCAGGGGGCAGTTGATCCATGGGTACGGTTTGTACATTTGATATGCCGCATATCGGGCACTCGCGTGAATCTTCAACGAGATGGCGCTTGCATAGCACATGTCCACATTCAACTGCAAGTTGTAATTCCGAAGTGATTGCATTTAAACATTCATCGCACTGTATTATAGCCGAAATAAGCATGCTCGAGTGATAAGCGGTTGTGACTGTTTGATTGTTTACGTGAATGAGTGGGTGTAAGTGTCAAAGATGGTGCGGCGGCGCTTAATTTTAGAGGGGATCTGTGAGCCTCACTGGATGTGCGCCTGAAAGGGATAAAGTGTAGCCAGTACTGGTCTTCTACGTACAGGCATGTTTTGTTATTGATGGACGGTCAGAATGGGATTTTCATTTTATCCACATCAACTGTGCTCATTGATGTACAATTTATTAAGCACAGGCTGACAAACAATGAAGAGTCCACTTTGTTACCATGTCCTTTTATTCCATTACTATCATCTACACGTTAAGCTTACTCTTGGTAGGCTAGACTATCAAATAACAGTGCTGTAGATCTAATGCTTTTGTAGTGGGGGGTACGTTCAACCCGCAGATTCTCCGAGTCAACCCGACTAAACCAACCAAGCACCGTGTTGATGGTTAAGCTCCGATTTCGGATTTCCACGACCGAGATTAGGCCCGATACGCACACTGATAGCTGCTACGCACTTTGACTCATTGGATCAAGAATTCTCCCTTAAATTTACCAATCATACAAATATCAAGCAGATTCGTCCTTGTGAAAAAAATCAATTCTAGTCTTTTTGGTTTTCTAACTTGTATTTATCATCCAATTGTTGATTGTAAAAACGTATGTTTCAAAAAAAAATCAGTCGGGAAGAGGCAATTTCACAAATTGTATCCTTTTCATCATCTTATACCCTCTCTTTTATAACTAACACACATACATTTTTTTTAGTTTGTATCACAGCAATTGATCCATCATTACGACCATGTTGAATAATATCGCACGAAGAGTGCCGCTAAATATGCACAGAGCAGGATATAGCGCCGTCCGTGCTGGTATGTGACCGCATATCTCTTCTTGGATTTTCTGTCAATGAACTGCCGATTTTTAGCTTGTGAAATATTATTACGGCAATTGGTTGGCGGCTCTACCCCACACGTGCACGAAAAGTGGACTAGGGTTCCTTACCACCGTAATAGATATATATAAACGGGCTATTATCGCATCATTGTTATACATCCACCTCTTATTTTTTTTTATATTCTTTGGACCCTTGTTCCTGATTTAAAAGAAAAGAAGATATATTTATACTAACCAACTTACTAACTCAATTATTATGTCAGCATCTACTTTTCAAAAGATCAAAGTAAAGAACCCAGTGGTGGAACTTGATGGTGATGAAATGACCAGAATCATCTGGCAATCCATCAAGGATAAGCTCATCAACCCATACCTTGATATCGACCTGAAGTACTACGACTTGGGTATCGAAAACCGTGATAAGACTAACGATCAAGTCACAATTGACGCTGCCAATGCTATTAAGGAACATTCTGTCGGTGTCAAGTGCGCCACCATCACTCCAGATGAAGCCCGTGTTGAAGAATTCGGCTTGAAGAAGATGTGGTTGTCTCCAAATGGTACTATCCGAAATATTCTTGGTGGTACTGTGTTCCGTGAACCAATTGTCATTCCAAGAATCCCACGACTGGTACCAGGGTGGGAAAAGCCAATTATCATTGGTCGACATGCCCATGGTGATCAATACAAGGCTCAAGATCTAGTCATTCCAGGTGCAGGTACCTTGGAACTAACATTCACTCCAAAGGAAGGCGGTGAACCACAAAAGGTCAAGGTGTTCGATTATAAGGATGGTGGTGTCGCTATGGCAATGTACAATACAGATGAATCTATCCGTGGATTTGCACATGCTTCTTTCAAGTTGGCATTGGAAAAGGAATTGCCATTGTACATGAGCACTAAGAACACTATTTTGAAGAAGTATGACGGCCATTTCAAGGACATTTTCCAAGAAATCTTTGAACAAGACTACAAGAAGGACTTTGATGCCAAGGGTATCTGGTATGAACACCGTTTGATCGACGATATGGTTGCCCAAATGATCAAGTCCAAGGGTGGCTTTATCATGGCATTGAAGAACTACGATGGTGATGTGCAATCTGATATTGTTGCTCAAGGTTTCGGTTCTTTGGGTTTGATGACTTCTCAATTGGTTACTCCAGATGGTAAGACTTTCGAATCCGAAGCTGCTCATGGTACTGTGACTCGACATTATCGACAACATCAACAAGGTAAGGAAACCTCTACCAACTCTATTGCTTCCATCTTTGCTTGGACTCGAGGGTTGGTTCAACGAGGTAAGCTCGATGAAACTCCAGAAGTTGTCCAGTTTGCTGAAACTCTTGAAGCTGCCGTCATTGACACTGTTCAAGTTGATGGTATCATGACCAAGGATTTGGCTCTTGCTGCTGGTAAGACTGATCGATCCAGCTACGTTTTGACCCAAGAGTTCTTGGATGCTGTAGAACAACGATTGAAGAATTCGTTGAAGGTTTAAAAAAATTTAGTTTTTTTATTTTCTTTCAATTGAACAAGCTATTGTTTGTTTATTTTTTTTAATGTTAAGATATCATGATTCTCTGACCTGTAAATTAATAGCCAATTCCAATGATCTGATCTCTGACCAGATCGATCGAACCGAACCTGACGATCTCACGATGAGAACGGATTTACCCGGTAGAATGGATGACGGGGGGTTTCTATTTTTTGTTTGTTGTTCCGGCGCAGTCGAATTGGATTATTGGATTGGCTGCTGCTCCCTCCCGTTTACAAAACACCTCACCCAAAAACATCACTTTATAACAACAACACTCTTTTTTATATTCTTGTTCACCATCCATATATTTGATTCATAAAAAATGGTATGTTTCGAAAAAAAGACACCGTAATTGGTTTTATATGTTGGATATTAAAATACTAACTAAAGGGTTTGTCTCTTTTTTTGATTAGTCTAGATCTGGGTAAGCAACACAACACCAAAGAAGAAAAGAGAGAGCACGTACTAACCAAGCAAATGTTTCTATATCCAGTGTCGCGGTTAACGATAAGGCTGTCAGCACATTCAACGAATTGAAGCTTGGCAAGAGCTACAAGTACATTATTTACGCCTTGAGTGACGACAAGACTGAAATCGTTGTTGAAAAGACCTCCAAGGAAAGCGATTACGACAAGTTCCTTGAAGAACTTCCAGAAGACGATTGCCGATATGCTGTATACGACTTTGAATACGAAATTGGTAACGGTGAAGGCAAGCGAAACAAGATCATTTTCTACATCTGGGCTCCAGACACTGCCAAGGTCAAGTCTAAGATGCTTTACGCTTCCTCTAAGGATGCAATTCGACGAGCATTGAACGGTGTTTCTACCGAAATCCAAGGTACCGACTTTTCTGAAGTTTACTACGACACTGTTTACGAAAAGGTTTCTCGAAGCGCTGGTTCTCACTAAAAAAAGAACTCGATGGTATATAAACGCTGAGAAAGAATGATTATATGTCCAAAAAAATGAATTGAAAAAAAGAATATCAAAAGAATGTGTCGAAATGATAATGTTATTGTCCATTTATGATAAAGTTGCTTGTAAGAATACAACATATGATTTGATTCTATTTTAGAATAAAAACAAACCCATCTCTTTCCTCAACTGTTTTGTCCCTCGATTTAATTGTTTACCGTATGAGCTTGTTCTTTGTAAGGGGCAATGTTTGATGCTTTATTATTTTTATATTCCTGAAGAATGGTATCGTTAATATCCGGATATCGACAGTTGCCAAATCGAGACAAACTGTTTGCTTACAATCCCATCTAGCCATTCTTCTCCCCCTCCCATTCAAAAGCTGGTTATTCTCAAAGGAGAGAGTGTGTATATATGTACGGTTGCAACTGCTAAACGAACTAGGTATCATGTACACAACCAAAATGGAGTCCGCTGCCAAATAGCAACAGATGCATCTTTTCGGAAGGGGCAGCGACAGGGAATGTCTCAATACCGGCTCTTAGACAATAAGCTAGCTTGCGTGTGCTCCACTTCTTGGTTATACCAGCTGATCGACGTACATATAAATATTATATTTTGGAGATCTCCTAGTTTCGATTACCACTGACCCGCACCTTTAATCGAACCGATAAAAAAAATCTTCAACAATCATCTCTCACTCTCTTTTCCTTTCGGTTCCTTTTTTTCCTGTTCTTCTTTTATCTCTTTTTTCTTTACTTTGCCTTACTTTTTACATTGTTTTGAAAGAAGCAACACAAGTTAAAAGGGACGGCGTCTCAGCTGGATAAGAAAAAAAAACAGTGCCACAATATATATTTTTTTATCTGTTCTTGATTACTTTCTGCCCATCATTCTTACGTTCAAACAATAAGAAGTAGGCGTTTGAATACATCGCCAAGTGTATACTATTATACTAACTTACAGCTGGTTTTTCGTTCGCAATGCACAACTCGGGTTTAGAAGCATCTCCTACCACGCTGTTATTCAAAAGAGCAAATGTATCTACGGCAACACCATCATCAACTAACGATTCAGGAAACGACTCAGATAATGGCAATACTCCATTTTTGTTCTTCATTGCATTAGGTCTGGGAATTGTGTTTACTAATGTGTGGGTTATTCTTGGATTAAAGTATTGTTGTAGGAACCGTATTCAACGGAGATTAGCTCACCAAGCGGCGCTTCACAATCACGACGTTGCCGAGGATGTAGCGTTGTATCTCAACCCGCTATATTCTGGAACCGCACCACTCTACAGAAGACGCCGCGATAGACGTCTAGTACATTTGAATGATCTCAACGAACAGTTTCCGGTTATGAAATATAAAGTATTATGTGCCGAACGGGAACAAAAGGGCTTACCGGCCAACGGAGGGATATCTCACGAGGCTGCTCAGCAACTAGCGGATAACACAATCTCCGACGACATTAATGATCATGACAATAATAATAACAGCAATTATGACGACAGTAATGGAAATCACGTCAGTAAGGAAAATAATAATAATAATGAGGAGCCCGAAAGTGAGGAGAAGAAGATGCAGTCGCCACCACCTCCACCAGAAAACGAGCAACAACAGCATGATGCATCACTGCATGCAGGGAACGCGTTCAGCCGCAGTGCCGAAAACCCCGCGCTTAAGGGAAGTCCAGCCGTAAAGCCACCACCAAGTCCACCATTATCAGCCAAAAACGTCGAGCTAGAGGACGATTATGAAAATGGAAGTACTAAAAGTTCCAAGAGTTCGATTTATAATTTGGGGTTATTGTTTGGAGAGCAACGGTCAGATACGGATTCTAACACGATTCAAGCTCAACCGCATCACTCACTGCAAGACCTGGAACACCTTGGAGATATCTGTTCTGTTTGCTTAGATACTTTAGGACCTGAAGATCACGTTAGAGGGTTATAACGGCGCAATGTG
>JAKTQM010000856.1:39928-51500 GCA_030558825.1 Blastobotrys niveus
ATAAAGTATGCGTACCCTACTGAAATGGATGGATGGGGGTCATGCAGTAACCATCTTTTGGATGATACCGACGCTAAACTGGTGTTGGAGTCAATGTACAAGAGCGATCCCCCAAAAGAATCATACAATCCGACGGATCGCTATTTATTTGTTGATGTCTCAGATAACGAGGGCAAAGTTCGAAAATCTCTTGATTCTATTGTAAACGATATCATTGTATCGGCTCCATTTCGTCATCTTCAAGAGGTTTTGGAATTGAAAGGTCTACAGATCAGCTGGAAAGCGCCTCCGAGTGATCCCACCGAAAGGTTTATTACGGATACACGTCTGGAATATGGACCATCCTATACCCCTGAGTTGCCTGCTAAGATTCCGGCACCTTTGTCATACTCAGCCGATGACTTGAACCGAGACGATACGTTTTACCTGTGCGATATAGATGGTTTTTCGGAGAAGGGTGTCAAATATCGCCGCTTTTGGAACCTGATGACCTACAATTGCAAGGCGATGAAACATGGCATTACAGCGGGTGCAATGTTGGCTATACCACCGGGGGAACAGACTTTTGAGCATATAAAGGAGCTAACCGGGCAAGTGGAATGGCTCGGCGGCAAAGCTAAGGACCCTAATTACAAAAAAGACCCATCTCAGTTATCGGAACTGTTTTGTATCAACTTTTGGGAAGCTCTTGAACAAGGTACCAAAAGGAGTATCGAGCAATGGGGACGGGTAGCTGTGTTGTATGATATCTCTGGGATGACGTTTTTGCGACGCAGCGATTGTATGGCATTCCCTGGAACTCCTCTGTACCGTCATGATCCAAGTATGACTTTAGCTGATGTAACGCTGGAACAGTTTGAGAGTCTGCCCACCGCTCACTTCGACTCTGTTCTTATCAAGATTCGTGAAGAAGGCGCGTTTGTCTGGCCAAACTTTGCGATATTGTGCAAAACTGCTCTCGAAAATGCTCCTGAAGTTCGAGAGACTCTAGAAAAGCTTGTAGAAGGAGAAATATCTATGGAACAGTTGCGAAAAGGAGGGGCTAGTTAACTCTGGTGATTCTCGCGAAGTCAGCATGGTTAATAGCTAGGCTTAAGCTGATGACTTCCAGCATGCGGTTTCCGGGCATTGTCACAGAATGGAGCCAAAAATATAAAATAGCATACCTCTTTTCGTTTCGTTGATATCGAATTTTGTTTGTCTTTGACATCTTTTTTCCTGGCAGGTTTCCTCCTTTATGGTATAGACCAATCCGCCGCACACCCTGAGTTTCCATAGCAACAATGTCCCACCCATCCACTTCCCGACACGCTTTTAATTTGTCGAACACCCACGCTTCCACATAGACTCACTACACATAAAACGTATCTACTCACGAGGATTATAAACACGCATAGCCATGAGCAGCCTGCAACCACAGTCGTTGCGTAAGCATCGGCAGACACTGCTGCCAGATGCTCAGAAACCAAAAAAGAAAAAAGATTATGGCATGTTGACCGTGCCCGGTAATGAACAACTTCCAAGCGTCGCCAAAAAGGATAAAGAAAAGGTTGGCAATTTAGTTAAACGACGATTTTCTAGTCGTCCACCTATACAAGATGTATACGATGGGCCAATGCCTAGTATGCCTTCCAATGCAGCAGATATGATCTCACAAGCGACTGGTCAGCCAATGACACCTGTACCATCTGATGAGTACTTAGAACCTACGTCACAACAGCAGCACCATTACCAACAACAACAACAGCAGCAGCAGCTACAACAACAACAGAGTAAGCCTAAAGAGCCAAAGAAAAAACCTCCAAAGCCACCCGCTGAAAGAGAAGATGAACCAACTAGAGAAACAATAGAGGACCCCAATTTCGACGCGGAGCGGTATATCTCTCAACAATTGGGTTCAGCGACCAGTAAAGAGATTAGTGTCTTTGCTGAAAAGTTGTCGGCGTTACAAAACTCTCTTTCTGCGGAGAAGAAAGAAGCAATGTATAAGAACTATAAAACTTTTTTGCATGTCGGTAAGGAAATCACCTATCTTGGTACAGAGGTTGATACGTTACGAAAACTATTAAATGATTTGCATACGGCAACATCGGCTATGAAAGAGGATGCTGAAAACGTTCTCACGGCGGAAGAAACCAAAAAGGCTAGAAACACGGCATCTTCAAACTCATCGCAAACGTCATTGCAAGTTCCTGGTAGTGGTGGTGGACAAGGTGGCGGGCGTGGCATGCATGCGAAACGAAGTAGTATGATTTTCTTAGAGGAGGATTATGGGAAGCAATTGGCTAGTTTGTATCGTCATGTCGAAGGTGCGAGACAGTATTTACCCAATGCCCAAGGTAGACGAGTTGTTAAAGAAAGTGGCGGATGGTATCAGCTCAACAATGCTACGTGGAAGCCGTTCCAACCGGTATCATTATTTTTGCTCAATGACCATTTACTAGTCGCGACAAAGAAACGTGTACGACATGGGGATACGCTAGGAGCGCCTCCTGCCTCAGGGAGCAGTGGCAGCAGCCGCTTGATTGCTTCTGAATGCTGGCCATTGCAGGAAATTGAAGTGTCTGAACTGCGCCCCAAAAATTCTCGGGATCCAAGTGCAATGAACGCGTTGTCAATCCGGTATGGGCAAGTTTCGTTTGTATATCGAGCAGATAAAGCTTCTGCTCATGCGGATTTTTTCCCGAAATTGAAGCAAGTGAAGGCATCGTTAAAGAAGGAAACCGAGCAAGGAGGTGGGAAACGAGAACATCAAGCTCGGTTACAGGAGTCCATGGATTATTACGCTAAGCAGACTCCAACGTTAGGTAACAACCGGAACCTTTTGGAAACTTACTCGTCTGCCCGGAAATCGTCTCATTCTAGGGAACCATCAATGGATGTTAGTGGCCCATCTAAAGGGTTGCGAGAACTCGACGAAATGATAAACGACCTGGATGTCAAGATTGCTTATCGGAACTTCAAAGATTCGGTTGATATCATTGCAAGGAACTTGAAGGAGCTTGGTGATCAACCGTCTGCCAAGGATACCCACGCGGAACGTACACTTGCCATGACGGCGGCGTCAATGGCCAGCAAAATGTCAGCCACAGACACGGCAGAACTAACAAGCCAGGTGCTAAAGATGAAGTTGGACCAGCGTGCTGAGCAATTAATTGATATTCTTACGCATGAACTATCACAAGATTATCTAAGCAAGCGAGGAGTTGAAGAAGATGTGATACTGTTAATCAAGCTCGGTGCGGGCGACCAAGCTAAAAAGACGCTGCTGGCCAGCAGGCGGAACATTATCAGTAGACGCATCAAGCAAGTTGAGTTCCAGGGTGATATTCCAAGTTACATGACCCAGATTGCTATTATTTATTTCCGACTCATTGGGTCTACTGTGCAGATATTTAACAACTGTTTCCAAGACGCGCAGGACACTAGTTCGATTGTGGAGTGGGCCAAGACTCAAGTGGAGGAGTATATCTTGTTGTTTGCTCGTCAGCTCTATGATATCGATCCTAATGATGAGGCTTACAAGATTTGTGCTGCGGCGACCAAACAAGAAAGCTCACAGTTGAAGGCTGTAGGTTTGGATTTGTCGTTTATGTTAGCTGAAATTACCGATCCTGTAAAGAAGTAAGACTCTAAAAGATAACAAAAAATCACTCACGTACCCTTACTCTTCATAATTCGGATTCCGTGGCTGCTTCTGTCGAGTCGTCGTGTGTTTTGGTTTCCTGCGCTGGCAATGCACAGCCGTGCAGACGGAATTTGTATTTTTCAGGCGACAAACTCACTACTTGTCGGAGATAAAAACACCTAGATGTTGACTGACATTTGCACTATATAAGGGACATGTCACGACCCTGTATTTTCGTTTCTGTCAATCAATCACAAAACTTTAAAAAGCACATACAAGTAAACATCACACAAAATGGCCTCTCATCCTCCAAGTTCCTGCTGTCTCAAGGCAAGTCTACACGACGGTACTCCAACTGGTGAAGTCATCACGTTGGCTGGTAATGATACCTACGTTACTGGCGACAAGTCCAGCAGCAAGGTGGTACTCATAGTCACCGATGTGTTTGGCTTGGCATTGAATAATAACAAACTCGTGGCAGACTTCATGGCCAAGTCGGGATTCCTTGTTGTCATGCCGGATTTGTTTGAAGGTGAACCAATCCCGTATCCATTGTCAAAGGATGTTGATTTTCCAGCATTTTTGGCCCGAATCACTCCAGAAAAGACCACCAAGAAGATTGAAGATTGTTTGGCTGTCGTCAAGGAGGAATATAAGCCGGATTTTGTCGGTATGGCCGGGTACTGTTTCGGAGCCAAGTATGTGGTCCGAATGTTGGCCGACAAGAGTAAAATCCACGCTGGTGCTATTGCTCATCCATCTATGGTGGAAGAAGATGAAGTTCGTGCTATCAAGGGACCAATTTTTATCGCTGCCGCCGAAACTGACCAAGCCTACTCGGATGATAACCGTCACTTAACAGAATCGATTTTGAAGGAGAATGGGATCACTTATTTTACTACTTTGGCCTCGGGTGTTTCCCATGGGTTCGCCATTAAGGGTGATTTGTCAATTCCAATGGTCAAGTTTGCTAAGGAGAAGTGTGCCACTGATTTTATTCAATGGTTCAATTTCATTAACGAGTCAAAACTGTAATGCGTTTAAAAGTTCGTAATCTGTAACTATTTGATACTGAGCCGCGCGATATACGGCTGGAAGAATTTCTGAGCTCGAAGCGCTAGGTTGATATGAGATCTATTACTACAATTATTTTTTTATGTTGAAGAGACCATAGCATTGTGTTCAAACCTGTATTCTAGTCCTTACAACATCAATCTTATGGCAGACAAATATGTCTGTAAAGGATTAGACACAAAATTCCTTCTAGCAGATTCCTGTTCCTACTAGAAATTCACAAAGTGCATATTTAAATACTGCTCCGATCCCAAAAAGCGGCGGCGCTGACAAAAACAATTTTTTTTTTTGTTTCGTTTGTTATCTATTTCTATACCACATACGACAATTCACACTCACATTCAACAATGGAAAAACTATTAAAGTGGTCTATTCAGAGTCAAAATCACGATCCTAATTCCGGCCCAGCGCCTCGTCCAGATGAAAAGGCATTGAACGAACTATTCGGAGGTCCAGATGAACCAACACTGATGAAACAAGCAGTTGAGTCCGCCATCAGTACCGATCTCGACGTTGAAAACCGAGAAATCGCTCTAGACAACCTAGAAATGCTAATTGAACAGCTAGATAACGCCAATAACCTAGAAAATATGGGACTATGGGAGCCGCTGCTGTCACTGTTGGATGACCCGGAAGCTAGGATCCGGAAGATGGTGGTATGGATAGCCGGCACTGCGACGCAAAACAACCCCAAATCACAAGAAGCGTTTGCAAATAAACCAGATGCTATTGCCAAACTAATCAAAATGGCACAATCCGATGAAGATCAAGAAGTGCGCCTCAAGTCGATATACGCGCTAAGCAGCAGTTTGGGTCATTTCCAACCTGCATATGAAAAGTTTGCTGCTAATGGTGGGTGGGCCATGTTGGACGATCTGTTTCAAAAGGTAGACCATGGAAAGTTGCGAATGAGAATTTTGTCGTTTTTGCGGGTGGTTACTACTATCGAACCGGTTGCTGAAAAGCATGTGGAGTTGCAAAAGACTGATATTGTCGAGAGCCTGATTAAGATTATGCGGGATTCCAAGCATGTGGATGCGGAAGAAAAGGCGTTGTATGTTTGTTCGTCGTTGCATGGTAATGGGTTCCAGTTTAGTGATGAGGAGATCAGTCAGATTGCCGAGTTGAGGAAGAAGATTATAGAGCAGAGCGAAGGTGGGGTGCATCCAGATGATGTTCCATTTGGTACCTCAAACTAGGCAATTGAAATTGAATAGCATGTGTAAATATATATAATTTTTTTCTCTATTTATATCAAAAGAATTTTATTCTTTTTTGATCGTTTTTTGCTGATGATGAAACACGGCTACGTTATCCCTGCATTAGTCTGCTTCAGCCTCATTTGGAGAGAGTGTGGTGTGTGGACCAGAAAACATAAATAGACGTTTGAATCCAGGTCTTTTCGTCTTTTTTTTTTCTCCTCAGTCTGAAAACAATCAAAAAACATGCAAGATCATAACAAGCGTACAATCACCAAGCCACAATGCGAAAGCTGGGATGATTTCAGTACGTTTTACCAGTTAACTTATTCTTATCTCTTGTCATTTTACTAACCAATAACGTTATAGCCCACACTGTCAGCCAGTACTGCGTTATTTGCTAAAAGCAAATGATATTTTATGATGACTATATATATACAACTACATGAATTGAAGACACTCTTTTTTTACAAGTTTCGGATTACCACCGTTTTTCAGATTCGGCAAAATCGTCCCTTGTACCATAACCTTGTCGTTCACGTTCCAATTCCCGGTCAAATTCTTCTTGGTCATTATCGCCCCAATTACCAGGATAAGTTGTCTTTGGAGGACTAGACAATGCCGGTGGAGGTGGTGTAGGAGTTAAAGAGCCTGGCCTGTCCTGGTTAGCCGTCGAGGAATTCCCCCAGCCGTAGCTATTGCTGCTGCCGTAGCTGTTGTTGCTGCTGCTTGGGGTATTCCAGATAGACGCGGAACTAGACAATGGATCGTCATCCTGGTCATTGTTTTGTGAACGATTAGTTTGTGGCTGCTGACCCGTTCGAATTCGTTCCCATGAATTGCCTCGGTTCGATGTCTGTGTATTTGTGTAAGTCGTGGTTGCCGAGCTATCCTTGCCTTCGTAGCTATCCCAAGACAAATTCTCTCCATCCTTGGCAAACCCTTCCTGAGGAGGAGGGAACGATCCGAATTGGCTGGTATTACCACTGCTGTTGCTGCTGCCGCTGCTACCACCTTGTTGTTGTTGCTGCTGCTGCTGTGGACGGTGGATAGTGGCTGGGCTATTATGTGGTGCTGGCCCTCGTTGCATTCGTGGGCCGACAGAAGCACTTCGCACCAAATTGATAGGGAAAGGTGGCTCCGTCTTCCAATCTATAGTTTGTGGATCCTTCATAGCTTGTTGAGGGTCACGAGCAGTACGCCCAAAATACGTACTACCTAGCCGCGGCGGCCAGCTCTTGGCCATGTCCAGTACTTGCTTTGCTGCTTCATTGTCGCTGACGCTGGACTTGCCGTATGCCACTGCAAAATTTAAACCACCGTTACCACCAATCAAAAACATTGGCAGAACAAGTAACACAGACAACATGCGTGTTTGTGTGACTTTACGGTTGATGAGTTTTCGTCGTGCGGCGACTCGTGGCGCCATGATACCTAGAGCGAGACCGCCAAGCGCACCCACAGGAAGCATCCATTCTTCATTTTCGAATGCTCGTGCAAGCCTATGCCGAGCCTCCACATCCAACTGCCGGTCGAGGTTGTAGAACTTGACTGCGTTGTCAAGTGATCTGCTGTTGTCGTTCATTGTGTTTGTTGTGTGTGTGGGGTGCGATGAAAGTTGCCTTTGTGGGAGATTTAAGTTTTCCCGCCCGCCAGGTCCGAGCCGCACCAGCTAGAAGAGAAGGGCTGCATCGGCGATCCAAAACATTATGCTGAGCGTTACAAGCCTGATGTTACCTATAGCAGTTCTAATCAGCCCAAAGAGTGGAATTCTATGGCAGTCTGTTGTTGGCAATAGTGACAGTGCAGGATTATCGCAGGTGTATCACCAACAGTGTAGATGATTGGAGAAGCGGGTTGATTGACCTGGGGAAGAACATGGTGTTGTTGTATTTTAAAATGAGAATTGTACCGGTAGTGAGTACTTTAAAAGTCTGGCTACTAATACAAGTTATGTTTAATATCCCGTGCAATTGATGTCAAGAGGGGAATTGCCGCTTCACTTTCTATCGAGTCTGCAACGACGCCGAGATCCGATCGGTCCCCGCTTTTTCGCCTACCAACCCCTCGATTTTGAGGCATTGTTTGAGAACGAATAGGATGACAAGGCAAGGATGCCCAATGAACCCAAGGGAAGGATAAGTAATACCAAGGGTCCCTTTCCCGGTCAATTCAGCATGGCTCTAGGGATTTTACCTGTCTATTCGTTTAGAATATAGTGGAACAAATACGGGGCTAGCTGTGAGGATTGTCTGTGTTGAAAAGGAAAAAATAAAAAGAAAGCATTAACCAGATTTTACTATTTAAATAAATTCATACCCCCCTTTTTTCATCAACTAGACATCGTATAGCATCAATCACCCAGAAAAGATGTCCACAAACACACAACAGCCACCAACATGGCATAGTCTATCTGGTGGAAAAGATAGCTCATTTTTGTTCAATGATGTCCTAGCCAACAAAGAGTGGAGTACACTCTTTCCACATCTAAGCGCCCATTCGCCAGACGAGATGTTATGGGCACTTCCATATTACCTTCCATCTATTAACAAGCAGCGAGGTATCCCATACGAAGCACCATCACCAACCAGCACCACCGATGCGGGAATTGATTCGCCATTGCTGAAGTATGCATACCCGGAAACGTTTGAGGAGTGGGGGTGGAACGGTAACAGCTTGGACGATGAGAGGATTATGGCGATAGGTGGTGATGAAGAAGAACGGTATGACCCGACAAAAAAGCATTTGTTTGTCGATATTGCCGATAAGGATGATGAAGCGCAAAAGTATCTTGAATCAATGATAGAGAAACTCATCAATTCACCGGCATTTAATTTTATGGAAGAGATTCTGGATGTCGATGATTTGCAAATCACCTGGAATGCGCCTCATAGTGATCGTCCTGAAGGGTTTGCCAGTGGTATACTACTGAAAGAGCGGTTTGGCACCAACTACAAAGCGTACCCTCGCAATCGGCCATCTAGCATTGATCCATATCCATTGTCAACTGATGGTGCTCATTTGGGTGGCGCATTTTACCTATCTGTCAAAAACGAAGTCCTTGCAAAGTATGGAATCATGTATCATCCGATATGGAACTTGATGACATACCAATGTCGGTCCATCAAGTCTGGTCTCACCGCTGGCGCCCTTTCGGCGGTTCATTCGGGCCAGCCGACATTTGAGCGTATTTCACGGCTAACTGGCAACGTAAAGGGGGCCAAGGAGGACGTCGTTGATTATGCCGACGATCCTGCTCAATTGACAAAGCATTTTTGTGTCAATTTTTGGGACGCGCTTGAACAGGGTGTCAATACCAACATCAGTCAGCATGGATCGGTGGTTATATTATTCGATATCTCTGGGATGGCCTTTTTTCGACACCGCAATTATCTAACTGGCGGAACTCTCGGTCTTTGCGATCCTGGCATGAATCTAGGTAATATCACGGCTGCGCAGTTTGCGCGTTTACCCACCGTCTCAATCACTTCGGCTATTGTCAGATTTCAAGAAGACGATGGATTCGTTTGGCCAAACTTTGGGGTCCTGTGCACGAGTCTACTCGAGGCCGCTCCTCGTACTCGAAAGAAGCTAAATATGATCAACGATGGGCAGGTTACTTTGGAGAGTTTGAAGAGAGGCGGATCCGTCTGGCGGTCGTAGGTATTGAGGTTCCAAGGTTAAGCTGCTGCAGTTGATTTTGCACCATATAGCCAACTTTGTTATTATAAGTTACCTTGTCTAGTAGATATGCGGCTACAGCTGCGGCTGATAGTCAAAGTAACGGTAATACAAAACATGCTAACACGAAATTTTCCACCTTCTACCGTAAGAGTCATTTCACCAAGCACATGCGTAGGTTCAATCAAACTAGATGTTTCCACATTTTTGTCATTAGAGCCAACTCTTCGTCATTGCAGCGCTTTAAATTAAAATTTAGGGCATCGACACAGTTATCGGTTGTCGGGCCAGAGATTTTTTTTTTTCAACACATACATTTCTAACGCTCACGCACATCACAAATGGAATCTGCTGCCGCCAAACCAGACCACTGGAAATGGATGAAAGAGGCGCTAGTGTTAGCTGAAAAGGCACTAGAATGCGAGGAAGTCCCTGTAGCTTGTGTATTCGTATGTGATGGAGAGATCATCGGCCGTGGTATGAACGATACCAACAGGTCACTGTGTGGTCACCGACACGCCGAGTTTTTAGCAATCGAACAGATCTTGGAGAAGCACACAGCTGAAATCTTCAAAAAGACAGACTTGTATGTGACGGTGGAACCGTGTGTGATGTGTGCGTCGGCACTGCGGCAATTTCAGGTTCGTGCCGTGTATTTTGGTGCTGCAAATGACCGGTTTGGCGGCAACGGTAGTGTGTTTAACGTTAATACTGATCGATGCCCAGAGCCGCCGTACAAGGCGTACCCTGGGTTTTATAGAGAAGAAGCTATTACTTTGCTAAGAAAGTTTTATACCCGGGAGAACAAACGTGCGCCAGTGCCGCATTCGAAAAAGACGCGGGTGTTGAAGGAGGAGTTTGAACCGTTGGATTATTCCAAGTTCATCACTAAGGAAGAGTTTATTGAGCTGTTTGGGGAGGATAAGATTGGGTTATATGACCCGAAGGATAAGACGAAAAAGCCACGTCTGGTGTGATGTATAGAAGGAATCGAAGGGGATGTTGTGAGTGGCTTGAATATAGGATGGTATGGTTGTATCATGGCTGTGTCGTCCCTGCTGCTGCTCTCGATCGATAAACTATGAATTCAGCTAATAAGTCAGTCCACGAATGGTGGAGGAGCGGAAACAACGAACTGCTAGCGGCGCAGCTCTAGCATTGCCCTTGAAGGACTGTGATAATCGCTAAACGTGGACGCCTACACGTATAGCTTGTACATTATGATGCTCGTATTGAAGCCCTGTATACTAAATATCTAGAGGTAACAAACGGTTGCCCTGTATATATGTAGAATATAATGCCATTAAACCTTGCAATGAACAATTTATGTGATTACCACCATCAGTGTAAAAGCCGCATCGTCCAACACCACCCACAACTTTGTCCCAATAAATTTAAATCACCACCCAAAAACACACAAACGACGCGACAAAAAAACTTTTTATTTTTTTTTCAAAACATCAATCAATCAATCACACAATGGCTGAAGTCGCTGCAAAGCAAAATACTGCCACCTCCGCAAGCGGATCTAAGGATTCCGACAAATCTCTGCTACCACCAGCAGCTGCATTGCTACGTGAACTTCTCGAATCCTCTCGAAACCTACCAAATTCGTCAACAGACTTGGGGTCGATCCAACTAGGACTCAACGAAATCAAAAAACGAGCTCAAAAGTTGAAAGGATCAGCTACCGATGATAACGACACAAAAGCCCATTACCTGCTAGCAGGAAGTGGTGTCAATGCAGAAGACATTGCAACTGATTTACAAACTATCAATTTCCAACAAACTTTCGAACCAACTAGCGCATTCACCACCAACGAGGTTGATATCGATAATTACTTGCGAGCCAAGAAGGAGGAGAATATCTTGTCGTCAATTGAAGAGAGCGTTGCATCTACAGCACGAGAATTCGACAATTTCCTCGCACAGAACGTTTCAATCGATTGGAAATTGAGAAAACAACAGATTTGCGAACACTTTGGACTCT